>JAOWBL010000876.1:0-16540 GCA_028564865.1 Zenarchopterus dispar | reverse complement strand
AGATAACCTCCAGCAGATCCCCGTGACCCTGAAAAAGAACAGGCAGATATGGATAATGGATGGATGGATGGATGGATAGTTTACAGGGTGTTCCACATTGCTTGATAAGAAGGTTTTACGTTTAGTAGTCATTCACAGTGAAGGAATTTTCAGGCGGTGTTGTGGGAAACTGTTGTATTTTTCTGTCACGATTCAGAATCTTGTTGTTTAATCTGTTTTTCTTTTAATTCCTGACACAAGAAAACAGTTTTGAAAAGTAGGATCTCTTAAGGCTCCCATTGCTGCTTTCTAGGGGAATTTACAATAACTGGTTGCTTGAAGGAAAAACACAACTTCTTTTTGTTTTTGTTTTTTTTTGTGGTGGTATATGAGGAGTTTGGCATTTGGAGGTTGAGGATCACTTGTCACACTTTTCATTCACCTTTAGGCTGGGGTTTGGATTTTCTGGTTTTTCTTGAAGAACCCTCCAGTTTTCTGGACACATCCTTAAAATACAGAACTACAGAAGCAATGTAAAACAGGATAATGCACTTTTTACATTCGATATCCTCCCTAAAAATGTCTGCCTCTCCACTTCAGCTACTCAAGCAAAGTGATGTTGGCATGTGAGGCACAGCCAGAGCTCATGTGGTTGCAAGAATCCATGTTCAAAACAATAGTTTCTGTTCCACAATTGTCTGGTGATTGTGTCTTTGGCTGAGATTTTCAAAATACTCCCCTGGAAGCTGTTGTGTATGTGTGCTGAGCTGCGGCAGGCCTCCTGCGTAGTATCTGACTTTTAACTGCAGACGAAAAAATTTGCACTCAGGACTGAGGTAGAATCTGGCAGTTTATTTCCTTTTCATGATGAAAAATGGACTTTTATGTATCCGTGCATCCAGAAATCAAGCAGGCTTCTAAGCAGATGGAGCCTGGCCTGAACTCTCTTGAGCGGGATGGATTTTTGAGAGAGCGTTTGTTCATTAACCACAAAACAGAGATAAATCACACGGTTTTAACAAATACATCAACGTCAGTGCCCTGGCTGCTTGCCAAATGCATCCGAAACCCTGAAGGGAAGATCAACTGTAAAAAAAAAAAACCCACACATATACACATAGACGTGCAGGCTGCACACCATGCTGCATGCAGACATTCTTGCAATTACGTAACAATGCATGGATATAAACCTACATGCAGGCAATTTAATGCAGGTGTCTGCAGTTAAAAATAATATGACTTGTTCTCACTCATCTACACCTAAAGCACACATGCTTATCAGATGTTTGCATGTGCATGCAAATGTATTCCTCTCCTCCTGTATGTACAAAGAAACGTGATGAACTGCAAGTTTAACCATCACTTTGGGTGAATTTTTACAGAGCAGTATGACTGATGATGAAAAGCCACACTTGTCAAAATGTCATTTTCCTAATTTGCTAGCTGTTTCTTGCTGCAAGTGCAAAGGTCAGAAATGAGCAGCACGCCTGCCTCACAATAAGTACAATGTACCACTGTTAGCTTTACATAGCCATATAGACATTCTCCAAATTTGTTCAGCATGTCTTCTTCAGTAATCTCATTACTGCCAACAAACTCGTGCTAATAAGAGCCCTGAAACACTGAAAGCTGTTCCATCTGCAATATATGGCTGTTTGTGAAGTTGTTGCAGCGTTTATAGATGTTGGTTTGCAAACAACGCTTTCTTTCTGTGTGTTTTTAGTAGACCTTCTAGTGGATCGGTTGTTTATTAGGCTATTTTTACTGTATTTATTGTGTTCATGTTTAAAGGTATAAGTGGGGAGGAGTTTTCTTCCTGGTTTCTTCTATTCTGACAGCTTATTTAGCTTGTTATAAGTTAAGACTTTCCATAAGGAAAAAGAGGAAAAACACCTTGCTGGTTTTTTTTCTGTTACTTTTCCTCTTAGATGCAGCTTGGCAGTTGTGTTAGAAGGTGAAATCCCAGTTCTTAGTCCCTCCTACATTACTGTAGTTCCCCCAGGGGAAAGATTCATCAACAAGCACAACGA
The DNA here is from genome assembly GCA_028564865.1 of Zenarchopterus dispar. NCBI lineage: Eukaryota > Metazoa > Chordata > Actinopteri > Beloniformes > Zenarchopteridae > Zenarchopterus > Zenarchopterus dispar. The sequence continues at coordinate 14,531 of JAOWBL010000876.1, read as the reverse complement.
GCTGGATCAAGAACACATCAGGAAATGAGATGAAAGAGATCTGTACAGGAGAGTATCCAAGCAGAATTCAGTTTCTCAGTTCCAGCGCAGCTGATGAAAGTTAATACACTCAGCTCTGACTAAGTGCATTTTTGAATAGTGGAAAAAAAAAACATGCATAGCCTGTGTAGTTTCAGTGCTTTGATTCGCCATAGTGACAGGTAAATAAAGAGCGGTCCACTTTAACCCAGTAGAAGGTAAGAAAAAAGTCTGCAGGTTCCCACTATTACTCATCCGCACAGCTTTAATGTTTTGCTTCAGGATGTGGGTTTGTAACGTGACATGTGAGCTCATGATGTCATATCTTAACATCGGCAGGTGATACAGATGAACTCTCTTCATATCTGCACATAAACACATGTTCAACATTTCAGTGTCCACAGTAAACGCCACTTCACAGTAACATGTGAAGGATCTGTTGTTTACAATCACTGTAATCCCTCTGCTTTAGAAATCAAGACATATTACAACGAATTTTGATTTTTATTATTCTTTTGCAGGTATGTTTAGCTACCATTCACTGGACCTCCTTAACTATGGTCAAAAGTCTTGGAGAGCCAATCAAATCAGTCTGTCCTTGTAGAGAGAGTCTCTGGTCAGGATTTACATGATGACAACAGATCGGCGACATAATCTGGATGTAAACAGTGTAGATGACTGCAACTATTGATTGACAGCCATTTGAATCAGCTTAAGCATTGACGGTTAAAGATTCAGACTTTTAGTTTGAAAATTGAACATAAGACAGCACTCAAATCATTCCTTTGCAAGGTAGATGTATTTGTTGTTTTGTCGAGAGGCAAAGACAAAACTTTAATTTACTCATTGGGATTGGGAGGCCCCATGGGTCATATTTAGACCCTCCATCTTTCTAGATGTGGGTCGATCTATCAGGCTAAAATCCCTCCTTCTTTACTTGTTTACGCCTCGTTGGCACTCCACATCTGTTCTTATCATTTGGAAGCTTGGAGGGAGTTGTTTGTAGAACCCTTAAAAACTGATTGTCAATTATATTGAGTCAGTCCATTCAGATGACATAGATGACATACAGTTCACAAACTGGATCCAGTTATAAAGACTTTATGTTTCTATCTGAAAACTACAGCACAATGTCTCCTTTGAACAATGATGACTAGAGTGATGAGCCATAAATGTTTCAGGGCAGGGGAAAAGCAACCTGAATACTTCTTGAATATTCTGTGCCAAAGTAAAACATAAACATATTCACTGTGAGTCACTGTGTTATTCTAAACACTGTATTCAACAGCGAATACGGTAGCTGCGGTCTGAACTGAAACTGAATCCATCTTTTCTGTATCTGTCTTCGACTCGGTGAAAGATTTATCATCGGTCACATTCTTGTGTGACTAATATTTAAACACGATCTCAAAAACTAATCTCTGCAAAAGAATGAGCTCTGATATGTGCTCATGTGGACTGGACGGATGTGAAACTGGACAGATGTGAGACTGGACGGATGTTTCAGACAGCTGTTTCAGACTCAGCATGAGTAGAAAAACTTTAAGAGACCTGCCAGTGAATATAATACTGGTTAGTTACTAATGACTCACTAAATCAGATTTTCTTTAATGTTAAAATACCAGTTTCAATTTTATTTGAAGGAGTACACGGCAAAAACAGCCCCTATAGAAGTAAGTTTAATATTTAATACATCCAGTCAAAAGTGTCTTACTTTAAGCAAAATTTCTTTGCCAGTGGGTTAAGAAACATTTTCTTGACTAGAATTCTTAAAAGTAGCAAAAAGGACTGTATTTGACAACTTTAAGGAGTTTCTTCGAGGTCATGTCATCAGTTATTGGTGAAAACCATTAAAATGAACCTTGGACTCACGTTCTGGTCATCTTAATGGCATTATCGCATTATGGCTCCATGTCACACGTCCAGTGATGAAAGCACTCACAGAGCTGCGTCATTGCAGAAGCGACTACAAGACTCAAGACAGTAATGAGAGAGTGAGCAAGCAAGAAAGCTAACAAGAGCTGACCTCAGAAGGAGTCCTGAAAGTATTTAACCTCCACATTTTAAGGTGGCAAGTACAAAAATGTATTTTGTGGTACTTTCAGTAAACTTTCCTTCCATAACTGAAGAGCTATAGTTTTTATTATCTACTTTTTAACCTGTTTGTACTTGGCAGCAAGGATTGAAGATCAACCTTTCAAACTGAGATTCCTTCTGCAGAATTAAAGCTTTTATAATCCACAACTACAAACCGAACAGATTCTTCATTTCCTCAGAAGTAGCTTGAAAAGTGACTCACCGGTTTGTAGCTAGACTTTACAGTTTGATAAACCTATTCAGACATAAAACCTCATTTTAAAAAAGTTCCTAAAACCTGAATGTTTTGCAGAAAATGTGAAGTTGTCAACTAAAGCCTTTTAGTTCTCAGTGCCTTCACAGACACAGAAGAAAGTTGAGTTATCCAGCCTCCTCCTCTTTATTTCCACATTGTGTTGCATTTGCTGTACCTCAGAAGTGATGAACGCAAAACTGTAACACCAGTTTCAAAAACACCACGCTCATGGAAGGAAGGGATAGAATAGAATAGAATAGAATAGAATAGAATAGAATAGAATAGCAGATGCCCATAACAGTCAAAACATTAATAATGACAAATGATTGGCTCACTCCTAAAAAACTGGCTATTATGAACATAGGGATAAAGTCATGGTTGAAAATAAGCTTTTGTACTTAATCTTTGTGATTATATTGACCAAAACATTTCATACGGATTTCTTTTTAGACATTGAGTTCAATTTATTGCAAGATGTCACAGTATGTCTTTATTAGGGCTTTTGTGTTTGCAGAGGAGGAATTTTAAGCTCTGTCCTGGATTTAATAAGAAGCCACTGAATTGACGGTAAAACCGAGAAATATGATCCCTCCTGCTAATTCTCATCAGAACCCTCGCTGCAGGATTCTGGATCAGCTGAAGGTCTTTTGATGCTTGTCTCCGTCTGTGCATGTGTTGCTGCATGCAGTGATTTATGAGCAGAGCCACTGTTAGCGGTCTCTCTGCCGTCATCTCGCCCTGCTCTCTGTCATGTGTGTTTCCATACAAAGCATTAAAAGAGTGAACTCGTTCTCTGCATTTGCTGTTCATTGTCCCACAGACGCACTAACACACTCACATACACACACACAGACACAGACTTGGTCCAGAAATCTGCCCAGCTGGATTTGAGTTACGTGGCTGCCTTCTCCTCTTCCTAATCCCCTCAAATGAGAGTTCTGGACTGCCAAAGAACTCCCAGACCCCCCTTCCCCACAAACCCGACACACACACACATACACACAAACAGAAATACAAGCTTGTGCTTGGTTTTCCAAGTGGCCCTCTGAGATATTCTTTTCAGGGTTTGGTGTCCTCCACGAGCCAAACACACACACACACACACATGCACACCAACACTTTTGCACATACGCACTCAGGCATGGCCACACGTAAAGACACACACATGTATAGGTACATGCACACACACAAACACTCACACAGGGCAGGGAACAGTGCAGCATTGTTTGCTGCTTCCTGAGAGAGTCGGTGTTAGGATTGCAGAAGATCTCTCTGGAACCCAGTCGTCCAGGGCAGAACGAATATGAGAGACCGCAAGTCTTCTGGCAGAGAGAGGGAAAATAGCTCATAGATCACTTTAAAAAAAATCTATGCGTGTGTATGTATATATATATATATATATATACATATATATGTGTGTGTGTGTGTGTGTTTCCTCTCACTACAGCGATGATGATGAGTTCCAAACGCAGAGCAGCTGGGACTCTCCCCACTTAATTCTGTATCTGCAGAGACGCAGTTATGCAGAAATTAGGTTCAGGTTCAGAGGCATGAAATAACACTCTGACAATGCAGGATATATTTTCTTCTTTTTCCTGTAATGGTTTTAACTTCATCAGGATTTTGCTGCAGCAGAATAAGTTAGACAAAAAATAGAAATTTTTGGGATTTAAATGTGCAGCAGGACCTTTGGTGATTATATGTAGAGGTACAGTGCCAGAGCTAATACCGGGACCTTTTTTTGTGTTTGTTTTATTATATATTTTTAATGTAACAATAAAGGAAGCATCAAATGAAACCATCAGATATTCTTAGGGATATGATCTTGTTATCAGTTGTGAAATCCATCACCCTTTTTGTCAAAAAGGTAGAAACCGTTTAGATCAGGCTTTTGTTCATACTTCACGTAGGTTAAATATAACTAATCAATGACGCTTGAGAAAAATTAAACCAAACAAATGTAATCAATGGGGTGTCTGATATCTAAGAGAAGCCAGTATACAGGAAATTCCAGGACCATGCAAACCCACTTGCATGTTTAGGAAAGACCTGCATTTGCATTAGAAAAGGGGCACTGTCTGGGCTGCAACCCCCTGCTCTTGGTGGTGGATATTGGGGCTGTAAAACTTCACTTTCCAGCTTGAATTTGGTCCTTGTGTTTCACATCTTAAATCATTTCAGAAAACAACATTTGACTTGACTCATGTATCTCATCTTTTTGTGCAGCACAAGTTTACCATCATCTTTGCTGCATACACAATCTTTTCCTTGTTCAGATTGAATATTGCCTCAAGTGTGAGGATTTGTAAACTTCCCGTGTCAATCCTCTGAACCAAGATTGATGATGGAGGTAATTAGCACAATTTACTTTACAGTAATTTTGTTATTGTATAGATTTCTTATCTGTGTGGTCTGGAGAGTTTCAAGTTATGTGAAGGGCATTCTTTATAACTGACCATTTTTTGCTCCTGTAATATGCTGTACTGCCTTATTTGACTTTTACTTTTCATAAATATTTTATCTTCATATCTGTATACCATGATGCATCAATATATTGATTACAGTATGGTAGAAACATTGGCCTAAATGATACTTCCTTGTGATTTCCAACCTGTTTATTTCCAACCTTTGTATTGCCATATTTTATTACGTACTTAAATTAATAACACGGTTACATTTTACACTTTTTTTTTTACACAAGAGCGCTTTGGCATGCACGTACATACCACAACTGCAAATACCGTGAAACTCTTAAACAACTGCAATATTTTTTTTACATTAATCTTAACTTGGCAGGAAAAATATATCATGCATTAGACTTTGATAGTAAAATAAAAATGTCCCACCAGCTGTGATGGAGTAGAAGAGGGAATTTTTTTCCACTTTAAAATAGGAACTTTTGGTTTCCTCGGTTTTTGCGTGAGACCATGAGACAGTAAATGTCTCACGTGAAAAGCATGAAAATTAGCCGTCCCCACTTTCAGGGATATTGTGCATTGAAAAAATAACTTTTGCAGACAGTCACTTGATCTTCTTTTACGACATCTGGATTATTTTGATGAACTGCACAATGGAGAGTTACATAATAGTAAGCATCTTGTGTTTTTTGCATTTCTTAGCATCTCCTAAGTTGCTGAACAGGCCTAGCAGGCTGATGCCTGAGGACTCCAGAGAACATCACGTCATGGGTATCATGACACACAAAATAGATTGCTCCATGGAGAAGTGTATAATCTCAGCAATTTAAAAAAAAATCCTCAGTAGAATTGAAACCACTTGGGAGGTATAAACCCTATACTTGTAATATTGCAAACCGTCTGCAGACTTTTGTCTGGGAACTAAAAGCAATAAATCAAATCTTTGTCACAACTCATTTCCATAAACTGAAATAAAATTTGAGATTCACAGTTTTAAATGCCAAACAAGAACTTTTGCCGTTTTACTAATTTGCCAGAGCTGACTCACTGGGATGTAACTTATTCTTAAAACGATGCCTAAAGGAGTCTCTCTTTGCTAGTTTTAAGGATTTGGCAGAGAAGAGTTCAGAGTTGGCAGATGGACTGCTGTCAGCAGTAGAGGAGAGGTTTCACCGAGACCGTGGCGTACTTCCAAATGTGTTCTCCCAGGGCATGGCTCAGTCCTCCATATCTGGAGGTTTGCATGTCTGGACTGGCCTGCAGAACATCTCAGATGTTCCTCTTTGTTTCCCAACAGCCCAACTCCACCAATGCACAGGGTGCATAAGTAAAACAGTCACTTAGACCGGACCTCAAAAGGAGCAATAGATATGTGTATGTTTGTACTTTTAATGAGAGAATGTAAACATGTTTTTGTAAAGTAGTTTAATGGATGCAAAATGACGAACATTTATGATCTCACCTTCCATTTAAATATTGTTTGAAACGGAGTCAGTCAACTTGTACAGACTTTACCTTCACAAAAGAAAAGGTTTTTCTTTTGTGACCCTTTCCACATTATTGCTTAAGTGTAATGATAATTATGAGTTTAGTCAGAGGCCTAAAATAGTTATTTTATAGATGATAGATGTAGCTCTGTGGCCCTCATGTTACCATTAATTGTGATTTTGGTCCAAACATTTATTTCATTCTCACTCAAAGCTGTTTCAGTTCAGCTTGTTTTGGTCCCTTATGAACGTTTACACACTAATCTAATGATCACTAATAATAGTTCTGGAATGTTTTTTTTTTTTTTTCTAGTTTTCTAGTTCTCTAGTGGTGGAAGTGAGTACTACAGTTGACCGCTGGAAACAATTAAAGTAACCTGGTAGCTCCATGGCGAGTGACTTACTCCGTATATTTAAAAGGGTGTACTTAAAGTTAGTGGAGGCATGATTTTAAAGTTACTCTACACAAATGAAAACGTACCTGAGCATTTCTCTGAAAAGATCAAACTGTGTGCTGCATGAAGGATTTTTAACTTGTGTAACTAGTAATGTAAAGAATCCAATCTTTCTGCTTTTGAAAAAGATGAAAGCTCCAAACTGTGTAAATGTGTCTTTGTCTTCGAAGTTTTGTTTTCCTTTCCTAGTTTCAAACCCAACGTCGTTGAGTTTGGCCTTTGGCTGTGTTTCCACACACTAATGTAGCATTCAGTTTACTTCTAATCTTGTTTTTAGCTCAGGGCTGGGATCTGTATGGGTTTTATCTCCTCGCTAATATGGACAAGACGGTTTCTCATAATAGATCAAACACTCCCTGTCTGCACTGTCAGAATCTAATGGATACCCAGACCCGCGTGTGCATAGAAACTTTTCATTCTGCCTCACATGGACTCTCCCCAATAACACTGACTTTTTCAACCATGTCCACCAAAAAAGGGGAGTTTGTTTTTGCAGACCCATCGGAAAGGAACAAAAGCCCACTTCTCCTCGTTTGGTTTTTGCTAAGAAACCTCGGATCCACTCATCCATGTGTCAACCTCCCCTTCGTTTCTGCCGGCGGTGGATGTCATCACACTCCTCCTCACAATAGACAAAGTGTCTCTGCTCAGACTTCGCCGTCAGCAGATTCTTGCCGAGATGTGTCCTGATGTTACGCAGATGATCTGCCAACCGTGCTTCCTTTTCACTGTCGATTTTTACCACAGGAAGTAACTGGAGAGGAGAGTTGGAGTCCAAACTAGTCAAAGGTCTTTAACTGCACTTTAAACAGTATTATTTACTTCCTAACAGGAAGATTTTGTCCAAAACACAGTTTTATAAGTCAGACGACATGCTCTTGCATGTTAAAACATAAAAGTGTCGTGAATAAGTAAGTACCCCGTCTAAGTAATATCACTGAAATTAGGTGATTTCTTTTTCTTTTTCTTTTTTTTTTGTCGGTATATAATTGAACTGAACTGGTTTGTCCTTGATTGGACTGTTATGAAATTGTTTTCTGTGTAAAGTGCCTTGAGATCATTTTTATTGTGAACTAGTGCTATACAAATAAAAGGGAAATGAAATGCTTTTTTTCCAGTTTTCCCATAATAATTCTTCACCCATCCACTGAGCTGGGCTCGAAGGGTCACATGTCAGCCACTTCCTTTGTTATGACTTATTTTCACACCAGTTTTAGGATTATAAAGAAGTATGTGTCTTCCTTTTAAATAGTTTCATCAGGTAACAGGACCAGATACAATCTGTAACTTTTCATTGCTCAGTTAAGAATTTTGACGAATTAAATTCAACGTTTTTTTTTAATGTTCCTTAATCCCGTATCGTCACACTGCCACCTCCATGTTTCACACTTGGCTTAAGGTATTCACTATGGTAACCAAAGCCAAATGCACCAGACCCCGTCTGAGCTGAATAAATTTATTTGGTCACATCTGATCAAAGAATGTGCTCCAGTTTATAAAAATGTATACCCTCCTCTGTGCCAAAGGCATGCAATGTTTTTTCTTGATTTTCTTTTTTTTTATTTTTTGCTCACCATCTGAAGAGATTGATGTCATGCCATGTCCTTCACACTGTCTGAGCTGACAGATGGTGATTTCCACTGATAAGTCATGTGGCACATTTGAAACACCTGCCTACCTGTTTTTCACAGCCACATGTGAGCGTGATGCATCAGTTATGTCGTTTTTAGGAGTTAGTGGTGCTTTGATTAGTCATGCTATTTGGTTCATTGTTCAAGCGCTAAAAAACCCAACTTCAGATATTTGTTTCCTCCCACGTCGTGCTGGGAGGAAAGCTGGTCTAGTTTGTGCTTTAGCAGGCTCTTAATTTACTGCTGCCACCCTGCAGGATTTTTAGGTTTTAGGTTCATGGAAAGTTCATATCTTGAGGGCATAACTTCATTTCCATTTCATCTCCCCTTTTGATCACGTCTGATATGACGTGCCTCAAACTCAGAACAAGCTTGGAACCGGAAAGTTCCCCGGCTGGAAAACGGCCATGTGTATCTAATTAAATTCATTATTATTCGTCTCTAAAAGTAAAGGCATTAAGAGCATTAATCATCTTTTCAGGACTGGCTAACATGTCGAGATGTGACGCCATTCCTTTTAAAATGGACACTTCTTTCCCGTAAGAGCGCCGCGCTTCCCAAATGGTTTGAACTAAATTTACACACACGAACACACACATAGGCGCACTGCTATCACCTCAGGGAACAAGCGTATCTACTCAAGCATCAGCATGAACATTATTGCTGTGGGGACTGGGGCGAGGGGGTGACTTTGTCAAATAACATAGTAAAGAAAAATGAAGGCTTTCATTAAAAAACACCGATCAAATGAAAATGAAAGAATAAAATCAGAGAGCGGAGTTGAAGGAGAGCAGCACTGTAATCTCCTTCTCTTCATCAGAGCTTGTTACAGAGTCATTAGCAGGGCTTTCAGACCGTGAAAACCTCCCTGGAGGATACACACTCTCACACACACTCGGTATTCCACAGCAGGAGAAAACCGCGCATTTCAGTTGTCAAAGAAGTTTAATTAAGCTCCCTTAAATGCCATAAACTTTCTTTATTTCAGTTGCATCCAAACGGGAGGCATTACACGGATGGGATCAAAATCCCAAATGATAACAAAGGATTTGTTTACTTTGGATGCAGGTCTGTGTAATCATTTGGGTCCACTCCGGGGGAAACTCGGTCTGAGATGCATTTGTTACACGAGGAGTTGCGCTTCAGCTGCCAGAATGTTTCAGTTACATTTGTTCCTGAACCAGTTTCACCGCTCGTGTGACATCAGCCTCGCCTGCCACGGCTTTCACATTCTGTCTACAAATTGCTTTAACAACAAAAAAGTAATCTCCGAAGACAGTTCAGCTTTAAGAGTGAGGCGGCGGATCTAGAAACGGTCCAAAATTCTCAAAAATTCATGCACGACTGCTGAGCAGGGATACAGATTTATTGCTACTACAAGATCAAAAACAGGGAAAAAAAATCAATTCAAGAAAACAATGAAGAACAACAGACAAAAAAAACCAGCATAAAATCAGAACCACGTGTATGAGGAAACCAAAATGAGTCTGAAAATTTGCAGTGAGTGACGACACACTGGAGGCCGACTAGTTTAGCTGAATGACGTACATGAGCGTCCCCAGACGGCGCTGAAAAACAAAATGATGATGTTTACATGATCTCATAAGAGATATGAGAGATTATCGAATGGGGAAATGAAGAATAATATCTCTTTCAGAACCCTGCGTTTTGATAGCAGTTGTTTCTGCAGCCTGGAGCTGTCATCCCAGCTTTTCATAAGGAACCTGTTGCACACATGAGCACGTGCAGAGAAAGTGTGACAGGTGTAGATGTAAATACGAGGTACAGCATGATACTTTTTTTTTTTTTTTAACACACCACTATTTTGAAATCAAGACTAATTTGGTCTCTTGCATTTTTGTACTGTGTGAGAGGGTGGTTTACTGTGGACCTCCTAGGCATGAAGAGTTTGTTTTATGTGCCTTTGCTGTGTAATTTTTTATTATTTGAACAACCGTAACTCCTTTGGAGACTTTAGTCCAAACAGAGACTGTAAAATCTGAAAGCCAGGAGGCTCAAAAACCACTCAACGAATAAACAACTCGGTTAAATATCATAAATGTTTTGCTAACACGCAGTGAAATTCTGCTACACTATAGTTATTTCAGCACCGTGGTTTATATGTGTCTCGGCTGATTATTATTGGTTTTTTTTTTACTACTATGTTTGCTTATAGGTGCGTAGTCAAGGAGTGACGGAGGAGTTGAAGTGCCTGAGTTTACTGAACGCTCTGGATAAGGACCAGGACATCCCGGATCAGCTGGCCCAGCTCTTCGGGGAACCCTGCATCAAGCTGGCTGAAGGCATCAAGGCCTACATCTCAAAGGTGAGAAGAAGATGGAAAAAATAATAAAACGACATTCAACTTAACACGTGGTCAAAGAAGGCTGCACATCTTTTTGATCTGGAGGAAACCGGGGGAAATCTCCCACAAGCTGAGTTCCAACAATCCTATAAGTTTTCTTAGGCTTTTTTGAAATTCCATTCATAATCTCCGAGTCACATTTCAGTCCAGCCGGTGAGCTTTCTCCCGTTCTTCAGGAACTTCAATACCGGGAAGCTTCTCGCTCAGGGAGCTCACATCAGTCACTGAACTACTTAAACAGCTTCAACACATGATGCATGTGTCTCATGTTCACATTACAAAGTGGGCTGTTTCTCTTCAAAAGCTACACTCTTCACACAGCTCGTGCTTTAAATGTCTTTATAATTGTTGTTTAATTTTCCACTCTAATTGACATTTAAAAAAAATGCATCCTCATCTTGTGATTTGACATATTTCCTGGCAGCATTGATAATTGCTTATCCTCTTGAAATACAATCTGTTAGCTTCACAAATTTGGATGCATCAGAATCCAAAGTGTTCTTTTGTGTATTTACTTTTTTACACTTAAATAAAAGGTTTTGTCACAGAATCCAAACATGAATTAAAAACCTGAGCGGTTTGTAATGATAGCCAAGGTAGGATTTTCTTCTTTCTTTTTTTTCTGTTTTTTATTCCCATAGATGGAGTTTGTGAATAACTAAGTAAACTGGTTCCTGTAGTAGCACAATAATATGCAGCACACCAGAAAATCAACAATGAGATGACTGAAAAACAAAAGATTTAAGGTATAACAATGGTCTGGTCAAAGTTCAGACCACAACCGCATTGAAACAGTCTGAGGGAACATTAAAGGCAGGGTAAGGAATTTCTGAGTGACGGATGATGTCACATCTGTTGATATTTGAAAGAAAACAACCACAAATCATCTTCACATGAACTCTCCTAAACCTCAACTCGATGTGACAAAAACTGTTCTGGGTTAGAAGTCACACAGAATCACTTACCCTTCCTTTAAGAAACTTGAAACACAAATGCCTGCAGATGTCGATGAACCGAAGCAAAGTCTTAAGGACGAGTGGGCCCAGATTCCTCCTTAACTGTGAAAACTCAGAAAACAATTGCTGTACTTTGGTTGGTTGCTGGGTAGTGGGGGGTACTTAGCTTTTCACACACTGTTTCTGCATTTTCTCTCAGCTTTCATCAGTAATTATTGACACAGCGGTATATGCGATGTGTTGTTGCTCTTCTGAGCATCTGAGGCTTTATCTCATTTAAATACATGAACAGGGCCAGAATATGTCCTAATATGTGAAAACTTTGAAACGGAAAGAGTTTCCAAAACTGTATGATTCAGCATTAGTGGATAATCATTTTTAACAGCAAAACTAAACTTAATTGCCATAAGCCGTCACTGGTGTGTTTTGGGGTTGAGGACCAGATGGAGGCTGGTTTGGTGTCATCGTGAAGGAATCTGCTCGGTCCCAGAGAAGGCAGAAACATCTGCAAGGGTCTCGCGCCGAGCTGGACCTCTGGGGGGCGGGGGGGGGTGAGCAATGCCACATATTTATCATCATAATGGAGAAACCTTCAGCTTCGAGGGACAGTCAGTCATAAAGTAAAAATGTACAATGGTGATGTGTGTTGAATTAAACTCAGATGGACAATTTGACAAGGTACCGTCCAAGGCTTTTGTCATTAAGTGATGCAGACTCCGCCAGAATGGTTTATGGCAAAGCTCTTAAGTCCAATAAATAGTGAAAGTTACCAAGTGATGAGTCCCCGAAATCCCTGACGCCGTTTCCAGGAGATATTTTTCCAATTACGTCTCCATGATAGAAATCTTTGTGGATGATCTGTTGTTTTTTTATTATTGAAACCAGCCGCTGCACAGCTTTTAATAGTGGTCCAGTAAACACAGAGCATGTGAAAGATTAGAACAAAATGTTGTACTAAGGATGAGTTTTAGACCTTTTCTTGACGATGGGGCGCCTGGGGATCGTCACGGTGGAGCAGCGATGAAACAAAGGTCCCGTGGAGTCGGGGATGCTAGTGTTAACATCCCAAAACACTACCTGTATTACGTAGTTCAAACTTGATATTTGCATAAACCAACAACATATCACCAGACTGAAGCAAGGATTGATAGTAGCAGAGTCCCACTTTTGGATCTGCATTCTTTTATCACTGTTGCAGAATAAACAGCAGTCTTATTTGTTTACAACTGTATGCTCTAAAAAGTGCATCTTAGAATGTTTTTTTTTAACCTGGTTTAGGTACATGTCCATACAAAGGCTGGTTTTGAGAAAGCACGCCTATCTGTGTTTGCGTGTAAATGCGGACCGCGTCACTGTTATCACAAATCTGGAAAACTGATATCTTACTGCGAATGCGTCTAATTTTAGTTAAATTCAGTTGAAAGTGAAGGTGGTTCCCCTTTTACAATACAGGTCTAAAGTTCACAAACAGCTTGTCATTCTAGTTCAGACACTGCCTCCAGTGGGCTGGTGTGTTCATCTAGTAGGTCAGCCAAATAACTGAACAGAATTATTTGAAGGAAAAAAAATCAACTTTTCTCTGCATTTGCTATAAGTGAATGGGTGTCACAAAGCTGGAGCTTTGAAAACGTGGCCTTTCTCTACATCCCAGAGTCAGATTTTCTAGTTTGCAGTCCTGTTTCTTTGACTGTCCAAAATGTAAGCTTTTTCTTTGCCAGTTCATGAAAGCTGTCCTAGTAAGTTGTTTTTAGTGACTGGGGTACCCCGAAACGGTCGAGATCGGAATTTTAACTTAATTAAAGTTGACTTTCTGACATGAGCTTAGCATTTTTCACAGATCTTAAAAGCACATGTCACAGAAACATGTGAGGTCAAACGTGTTTGGGAGCAGGTTAATTCAATTTAAACAGGGCTAAAAAAAACAGGCTTAAGTATAATTTCAAGATAATCCTGCCAGACACACGTGCACCAACTTTAGGAAGTGGATATGACCAAAAAGGTGGGGTTGAAATCTAATGTTGAGTCCACTCTTCAGCCGTCACTTCATTACTACCCTTCCAGCCTCTTTAATCTTTGAGCATATTTGAGCTCCTTGAAAGATTAAGTAATAAGTTGACCACTGTGGTAAAAGGTGTCATCTTTAAATATATTCCAAGTAATAAATATGTCAGAATGAAGTTGTTTCTCATCATATTTGTAGCATCTTTTATCTTCAATATTTCCCACCTCCACTTGCTCTGAATATTAAATAAAAACTAACTTTAGAAATTGTGATTTACTGACACATACTGACTTGTATATAAACAGAAATTCACAGAAACATGCATCATGGGAAAATAAGTCATTTATGAGTTGGAATCAGTTCCATTTTCACACATGACTGTCTCTTAAGTGAACAGAGAGTGATCCGGAAAAGAGAAGATATCTGGAGAGCGGAAGTTCTGTGTTAAAACGGGTTGTCTCTGTTTATCAGAGGTCAAAGGAGAACCTGCTGATGATGAACCTGTCATCATCAGACCATCTCGTTTCTAAACAAAGCTAATCATCATCTCAAATGACTGTCAACAAAGCGAGACTTGGATTAGCATGACTAGGATCGTCTGATACCGGAGGAGCCATCTGATCTTGGATCTTTCAATCGACATGCAGAGGAAGAAAAAAAACCTGAAATCAAAGCAGCTTAGGTCGATGTGTGTGTTACGAGGCCTCACCCTCAGGTCACCTTTTCATCTGCCGCAGCTGAGCTCGATTTTATAAACAGCTGGATTTACTTTGCACTGACTTGTGAGATCTGCTCAGACATGAGGTGATTTTACAATCTTTGTTTTCTACGGAGAGTGAAATTCATGTCTCGTGTTGCATACAAGGGA
>JAOWBL010000873.1:0-16563 GCA_028564865.1 Zenarchopterus dispar | reverse complement strand
TATGTAAACAAAAAAAGTGTTAGGATATTAGGAATTTAAAGAACAAGTACATTTACACTTTTAGCTTTTCACTCATTACACACATGAAAACACATTCTTTATCAGCTCCAGAGTCCATCATATCGAGCAGACAAGGGGAGGGGGCAATGTTACCACATCGAGCTACAGCGATCGTGCGTGTTGGCTCTCTGGCGCCCCCCTCAGGTCATAGCGTTGATCTGTAAATAGAGCAGTTGTGTCTTCATATTTGATCCATGCAGCATTTTTACACTGGATGCAGCGATCATCACAGGCCTGTAATACTGACTCACCAGTTCCGCAAAGTGCTGGATGAATGCATTCTCCCACTAGAATCTTCTCGAAGCATCACGAAAGAATATATAGTCTGTTTCAGCTGTGTCCTCGCCACCCACCACCCCCCATCGCTCATATTTTTCAGACTTTATATTTAACACTGTCCCGCTGATAAGCAGCATAACGGGGGAGGAGCTCTCTCCTTGCGGGGCTCCTCCTTCCCTCTCCTTAGTTTTCTTCCACTTGCCTCCAGCTCACACACATACACACGTGCACGCGCGCGCTCGTCTCCACCCCCTCCCACTTCTTGTAGCCTGCTGTATCGAGAGGAGAGAGGTAAGATGAAAAGGACGTAAAAGAGGAGAGTAGAGAGGTTTCTTATTTTGCGCTGAGAGGAAAAGGCCTCACTGGGGGTGCAAAGCACGAAAGGATCGCGAGGCGCATCGCGGACAAAGATAGAAAACACGGAGGGAGGAGGCGGCCGTGGGTCGTAAACACGACAGAAAACGTTGACCAGGACGGCAGACAGCGGTGATCACTTACCCCCTTCCGTGTCCCTTCTCATCTAGGCATCTCCATCCTCTTTGCACCGTTAGGACTATCTCCTCAGCAGAGAGCCTCGCTTGCGATTTTTTTCTGTCTGCTTTTGCTTTTAATATACGATCGGTGCGGGTTTATTCGTGGGATAAAACATAAGAGGCTAGAGAGGAGGCAGATCCATCATCGCGACCCACAGGAGCCTTGCGTGGATCCCATTCGGGACGTTTAAAACGGCGCGTCGGATCCGCTGAACACAACCCGGAGATAGGACGTGGTGGTGGTGGTGTTGGTGGGGGTCACACCAGGAGAGATGAGTGTAGACTAACCCAGTTGAAGCGGAGAGACCACTGGCCCCGGTTAGCACCGACTCTCCAGCATCACCAATGCGATGGCATCGTGGTTTCTGCAGCAAAACGAAGAGGCTTGACTCAGATCAGCAGGGCTCTCATCCACCATGAACTCCTGAAAGGCATCAGACACAGGCACAGATGGGTAAGAAGATGCTCTGTTTGTGTGTGTGTTTTCTTTTTTTTATTACAGTAAGGAGGTTGGGCGTTGGATGTGGAGGGGAGCAGGTCTGACATGAAGACCCCTGTTGGTGCTACTTAAGAGGGTCTGTTTATGTGATGCTCATGAAGTTCTGGAAGATGGGTAGATGCAAACATTTGGCTTTTACTATAGTTTTTGGTATGAGTCTGCATGCCATCTTATGAATTCTCCTTGAATCTGCCTGGCTTTTGTCCTCAATATGATGCTTGGTCACCCTGTATGGGCCTGAGAAGCACAACCCTCCCACCCACCCAGGTTAAGGGTTAGGAGGACCCTGTAATGAAACCTGCATAATATCAAACTCAAGATAACACATAACACATCAGAAGGATGGAAACAAAAAAAAGAAGGGGTTAAAAACACAAACATGTGTAGTAAGCATCAGTAGATGGAAGGTGAACAAAGGCCAGTATTAGCACCAAATCCAGAAAAAATAAAAATAACAACATAGGAATTGACATTTTCTAATCACTACCAGGTCTGAGTGGCACTGTGGACTGATATTGCACTCATGCTGCCAGGATTTCTGGTGTGAATCTCATTATGTTTGCCCATCCGTGTTATTAAGACTGACTTGAATTGCCCACCAATGTCACCATGTTATACAGGCTACTTTTATTAAATTGTTATAGTTGCACATCCCGTTTTCCAACAAAAATGCCTGAACTGATGGCTGTCCTCAGTGTTGTCCCTGCCCCCTAACCCCAACCCCTCCCACCCATCTCCTCATCATGTTTGGATCATGCCATTCTAAGCAGTTTCTTCTGCATGCAAAGGCTGCATGCCAGCCTGACAGGATCTATTTTCATCTTGCAGATAGTCAGACTGCAACCAAAACCCTGTCACCGCTCCTTGCTCAATCCATTCCAAATTCCCCACTAGAGCCAGCTCCAACCCCCTAGTTGGTGCTGAGAGCTCGGGAATTGATTTGTAACTCGGATGCATTGCATATGGGGGATTAACTGAGCTGGTCTCAGATAGTAAGTTGATAGCAATTTTTGTGCAAATGATTGAAGAGATGGTGGTAGGTTGTAGTGCAGCAGGTGAAGGTTTTCACTGTGGAGAAACACACTGGAGGAATCTGGCTATGGACCACGCACATGAACATTTCTTTCTTTAAAGCAGGGCCATTAATCTGCGATTACTATGTGAGAGCTGCTCAGCTGTGCAACAGTAGCAGACAGCAAAACCTGATGTAAATATTTGTCACAGGCCATCAGTTGCATCTGTTCTCTGAAAATCATGGATTGCCATTTTTAATTTGCTCAGACTGGAAACTGGCTCCATATAGGCATTGCAAACCATAAGGCAAGTACTGAAGGTACAAGCATGAAGGAAGCAGTAAATATTTCACTGTGGTTGCAGCAGCACAAAGGGAGACAGAGATCAGATCAAATCAAACTTTATTTATACAGCACTTTTCATACAATAAAATGTAGCACAAAGTTTTTTAACAATAAAAACAAAATCACTCGTACCCATCCACCCAGCCCCCTCCCCACCAACCCTGATCACCATCAATGATATAATACAGTCAAAGGTTAAAATAAATAATAACATGTAAAACATTACCGAGCACAGAAGAACCACTGAGGGAGAACACACTATCACGGGAAGCCGTCTGGATCAGGTGGTGGCTGCCAAACCTGGGAGCCAGACTGCATGGTAGGGGCCATAACCCTACACCAGGCAGGATAGAGTACCAAACACCACCGCTCTTGGATGGATGTATGGACCCCACCACAACCCAGGGATGAGTGGACCTTGGGCCATGGCAACTGGAGTAAACAGCCCCTCCGATGCAGAGGGCTCCATTGAGACAAAACTGAAGTTAAAAAGTAAAAAGCATAGAAAAAAAATAAAAATAAAAAATATATAAATAAGATAGAAATAAAATAATTTTTCAAATAAATCATAATAGTAAAAGGGGAATAAATAGAATATCTGCAATAACTTACAATAAAATATGTTAAAAAAGCAGGGCTAAAGAGAAAATCTAAGACGGGGAGTCTTAGAAAACAAACAGTTAAAAGCCAGATTGAAAAGGTAGGTCTTGAGCATGGTTTTAAAAACGTTAACAGTCTCTTCAGCTCTCAAGTTCTCCGGCACGCTGTTCCATAAACGTCATGCGTAGTAATAGAAGGCAGCCTCACCTGACGGTCCACGAGGGTTCATAAGGTGAAAGCAAATCAGTAAGATAAGATGGCACAAGACCATTACGACTTTTAAAAACCATAAGAAGTATCTTAAAATCGATCCTGAAGGACACGGGAGCCAATGCAGTGAACCCGCTTTCTGGTCCTCGTCAACACACGAGAGGCTGAGTTCGGAAAAAGCTGAAGATGTGAAATGGTTTTGTTGGGAAGACCAGAAAGCAGGCCATTACAGTAATCAATGCGACTTGAGATAAAAGGATGCATCAGCATCTCCATGTTTGCCTGCGAGAGAAACGGGCAGACTCTGGCTATATTCTTTAGATCAGGGGTCACCAATCCTGGTCCTCGAGGGCCAGAGTCCTGCAGGTTTTAGATGTTTCCCTGCTTCTTAACACCATGATACAAGTGGCTGTGACATTAACAGAGTTGTTCAGACCTGGAATACAAGCTGTTAATGATCTTTAATAAGAATCAGGTGTGTTGGAGCAGGGAGACATCTAAAACCTGCAGGACACCGGCCCTCAAGGACCAGGATTGGTGACCCCTGCTTTAGATGATAAAAACCTGTTTTAACCACATTCTTAACATGTGGAATAGAACTAAACTCAGAATAAAGAATGATGCCCAAGTTCTTTACTTGATTGGATGTCTTTAAAGATAGTGCATGTAATTTTGACAAATGTTTCTCTCTCTTGGCCTTGGGACCGATAGCTAAAACTTTGGTTTTGTCCTGATTGAGTTAGAGGAAGTTTTCTGCCATCCATGATTTAATATCTAAAATACAGTTAAAAAGATCATCAATTGGTTGTGTCTTCAGGGGGCATGGCGATGTATAACTGTGTCATCAGCATAGCTGTAAAAATTAATGGCATGTCTCGTAATGACATCTTCAAGTGGAAGCATATATAAATTTAAAAGAACTGGGCCTAGAATTGAGCCTTGGGGCACACCGCATTTGATTTTATGGATCCCTGAGGAGCATGTATCAAAACATACCAGAAATCTTCCATCTGTGAGGTAGGATTTGAACCAGTTAAGAGCAGTGTCAGAGAGGCCAACCAGGTGCCTAAGTCTATTTATAAGGATTAGGGGATCTACTGTATCAAAGGATCCACTTAGATCTAGTAATACCAGGACTGAAATCTTGTGCGAGTCCAAGTTGCACCTAAAATCATTGATGATTTTAATAAGGTTGTCTCTGTACTGTGGTTCATCCTAAAGCCGTCCTAAATCTGCCTATCTGTGATACGAGCTCTGATGAGAGAGTAATTGCAGAGACAGATGCTGGAGGTGGACAGTAGGGGAAGGAAGTAGTGGTTGTGGTGGTTGGTGGAACTGTGGAAGAAGAAGAAGATAGTCAGCTAGAGGTGTGTTCGATTGTTGGGGCAGCCTGGTGGAGTTTGGGAGTTGAAACAGGGCTGGTCTGCTTCTTTGCTTGAACACCAGCAGCGTTGTAAAAAGAGGTGGTTTTGAAGGTTTGGACAGCATAATGAATGTTGGCAACTAAAACACGGCTGCCTAACTTATTTGAATGAAGACCATCAGCCATGTAAAAAGATCTGTTCCAGTACAGGTTAAAATTGTTAATAAAACCAAATTTCTTGACCATGCAGGCTGACTAGAGCCAGGTGCTGAGGCTGAGGAGCCTCTTGAAATGCCACACTTCACAATTCAGTGAGGGAAGAGGTCCAGAGATAAAAACAGAAAAACCACAGCCATTCAAAAAATTAAAAAAGTTCCTTAAAATCCAGCTTTTGGTGGCCCTGTGGCTCTGCTGAAGTGGGTATTTCATTGTGGCTTCAGATGGTTGATGATGCATTGCTGAACTTGCAAGAGCCCAGTGTTTCAAACAATTGCATAAACAAAGATGATATCTCTTGGGGAGGGGGGTCTTTTCATTTCACAGTGATGCTGATGTTGAGAGACAGGGCAGTGGGACAGTGTGACCATCTGTATGTGTATGCAAATAAATAAATTAAAGGGAAGGAAGAAAGAAAAAGAATATGTTTCACTGGGAATTTATTTTATGTCATTGTCTGAGCTGAGGTGGAGCTACTGTGGTTAGGAGACTGGATGAATTCGTAGAATGACTGGAGAATAAAAGAGACAAAAAATAGACTGATTGGGTGGGCCCAAGGGAGGGATGGCGTGATATTATTCAGTCAAACTGTGTGGAGTCAGGAGATCCACCTGAGCCCCACGGCTGAATCTCACTTCCTTTGCCAGATTTGATTAAGAGCATGCTTATGTGATCTCTCTCTCTGGTTTCCACCTTCTTCTTTCAATTTTCTTCACTGGCGTGACATGAGCCATGTTCATATCTCATCTGAGGTCTTTCTTTGTGAAGGTTGCATGTTCTCTCTAGTGCCTGCATGGATTTTCTACATCCATGTTGGGTTAATAGGAGGTCCTATATTGTTTGAGAAAGTCTATTTTCCTACTCTACATATCTATTATTCTCAACTTAAAGGACATTTGTGTGTCCTTCTTAGCCAAGATCACTAATTTCTTGCATTCTCAAGAATACAGTAGTTATATTGAGCAAATTATTGTTGTGACTGTTTGCAAAGTTTGTTTTCCCCCTCATGCGATTTCCAAATCATCAACTGTTTTTAGCATGTGGTTATGCCTCATTCTCCATTTGTGTTCTGTTGGTAAGATGTGGTTTAAGAGCTGGATGACAGAATTGCTGTTGAATTGTGCAGTGTGTCACCCGAGTTGGCGCTTAGATGTGTCATGTGAACAGAGAAATTACTTCAAGATATCTTATTTCAAAATGAATCAAGTAATCCGAACAGCCCACTCTGAAAATCACCTAGTGTCGAACCAGCCTCAGTTTCTGGTCCTGCAGCGTTTCTGTCTTTCTCCACTGAGAGAAAATGATCATCAATCAGCAACGTAATGTCTGCAATGTTGAATCTTTGTCTCACGTCTAGTTATGCTGAACTGAAGATGTTTTTACCTCTAGCAATGACAGCAGTTCACCATTATAAGAGAAGTGAGTGAATATCTTTTACACCAAAAATAACATCTATGCATGTAGCAAAAAGACTCAATGTGTTCACAAGCAGTTGGTAAAATGGTTAAAAATTTCATCAACATGCATGATGAGTCTTTCACGCGTTTCCTCTCCCACTCTGAAGCTTCTTTTCAGTGCCTTTGACTCAAGTTGCAAGGCAAAAACAAATGGCTTCGCTGGCACACAGAGACTGTCAGTTGATATTTCATGAAGTGACTGGGTGCACAAAGATCAGCATCTTGATAGTTCATCTTTTGCATCAAAAAAAGAAGAAAATCTAAACTATTTACTAGCAGTGACTCAGCAGATTTGAATTGAGTTAAACTCGATTTGACTCTGATTTTCAATCTCACACTCTGACTTAGACCAAGGACGTATGTAAATCTTTAAAGTTAAAGTCTTTTTTTTTTCAGATTTACGTGATAAGAAATGAGAACATTTGCAGAAAAGGAGCACAAACAATGCTTGTTGTCATAGGCAACTGGAGGCAGACATCTGATCTCCAGCAGTGTGTGAAGACCAATCCACAACAGCAAATGAAAGAAAGCAGTTTTCCACTGCCAAAGGAAATTTCTAGTATCACATCAAGTGAAGATCCTGGGAACCAAGTGGCTTTTGTTCACATCTTAGTTTGCTGTAACTGAGCAGAGGATGTACACAAGCCAAATGGAAAATACCACGGCATAATATTTCATTGCTTGCACCGTAAAAGATGCACTTTAAGTGTTGCAGCTGTAGCTGAAATATTGTAGAAAAGTACAAAAATGTAAAATCAAAGTTTTCTCGACAAGTCCTTTCAGTCAGATGTGCACTGTGGGGAAACACATTGCACGAAATGATTTATGTGCAGAGTTTGGTACTTGTGGGTTGTCTTTAGTTGGATATGCTGAAAGAAATCAGATTTTTCAACAATGCAAAGAGTCTTGGTTTTGATGTGAGCCTACCTTAGACTAGTGTGAATGCTTTAAGCTCTCACACAGACACACTAAAATGCAAACCAAAACATCCCCATATATCTTATAGATAAAATAAAAGGAAATTGTTTTGTTACAGTTCCTCCATATCAGACACAGTAAGTACTAGAAGAAAAAGAAAAAGCACACAAGTTAAAATAAAATAATTTAAATAAAATAAAATAGCATAAAAAAGCACAACACCATTATTTACATGAGAACAATGAAACAAAGACTGCAGTGTCAAGCTGCAGTTGATGATTGTTTCACTACTTAAACAAAAGCTCCTGATTGTCTTAAAAATGGAAAAGGAGAAGAATTGTCTTCAAATTAATTTAAAGAACTGCTTGCTATTACAGTAATTCAAGATAACTTGGGAGAGCCTCGGAGGGTGGTACAATTAAAGCGAGGGTTTACTGAAGGTGGAGTGGATTACATGAGTATGGTAGCCCTGGCAGTTCATTTTAATTCCTGCCCATGGAGAAAAAAAACCCACACATTTAGATATTCTCTTTATTCCCTACACAGGTAGTGAGATGTTTTCTGTGCTAAAACACAAAGCAAGAGTACTGATGCAGATTGCAAGATACAGTTTGGTGGAGAGTGAAAGTAAAAGCAATCGTGCAGGGCCATGGGAAAAATTATGATCAGTTTGAGCTGGTTCTGTAAAGATTGGTGCACCTCACTGCTTGTTGCTTTGCCATTGACCTGGATACTACAATGGGCCAACAGCTAATATGTCTATGTGCACCGTTACAACCATGTGTGTAATCCCTGCTGTGCAGGATTGCTGTCGACGGCTGCAGGATGCCAGCTGAACACAGCCTGCTGCCGCTGCTGGAATTAAGTTGTGTTCCACCTCTGATCTGGCATCTATGCACACACATGCACACTCATGACACTGTGAGTCTCCTGGCCAACACTATTCTTAGAATAGAAGAGTAAGAGAGGGAGACAGTAAAAGTTGCATATCATTCCTTGTTGACATATTTTATGCTTCTATTTCACTTGACTTACTGTGTTTTTCCTATGAAGTTCTCCTATTCTTTTCCTGTGTCAACGCATCTTGTAAACACACGTCAAATCTCCTACACACATATACATTTATGGTCACCCCCAGCCCACACAAACTGCAAACCCTGTGTTGTGTTCAAGGACAGTGCACAGCACTGTGTGGGGAGGGAATCAGAAAGAAGGAACAGGTTTTCAGCTGACATGTATTCCCACACCTTGGGCTCAAGTCCTCATTAATCTGTTGGAGGAGTGTTGGATGGCTTCATGCATGAAACAGCGCAGGCTTTTACTGTTACTTACCTGCCATCACTCAAGAAGCTCTGCAGATAAAAATATCTCACAGCACTTGAAAATGTACCACAATTACATTCTGCTTTGACTTTGAAAACTCACATCTTGTGCCAGACTAGGAGGCTTTTTCCATGTGAGGTGTACCACCATGCAAGGCATTTCATTCAAAGATAATGCTGTAAAAAGTGTTTTCCTGTTGGTTGTATTATCAATATTTGCATCTGATCCTTAATGACATGGGGAGTCTTAGCAGGGTGAGCATTTGCATCCCAGAAGCATATATGATAAAACAATAGATAAAGTGGAAAATTGGTATGACAAAGTCAACTTGGACATTCTTTATGACTTTTAAGGTGGGTTTAAGTTATTGGGGGTCCAAAGTAGTTTTACGGGGCCTCAACTGTTTGCATGAGTCTTCATTACCAGGAACGAACCCACAATGTGATGTTTTGGGGAGCTTTTACTGGGTTGAAGGAATTCCTCACCTTGGGTTATGTATTTGAGCGTGTCACTGAAAAATTGCTATATGGAGGGGGTGGTGTTGACTCACTGCCGATTGGATATGCTGTAGGCAAGAGATGATGTTGTTCAGCTGCCTCCATGGTTTCTTTAAGTTTGAGTCATCTCTTCTCAGTCACTGCCACCATCACAGTATATGCAAACAGCAAACTGAAGAGCAGGAACCATTTCAGTTAGTGGATCCAACCTGGTCGAACTCCACTGAAAAGACAGAGGACAGCTCAGCCCTGCTACAGCTGCAGCTTTCTGGATTTTCCCCCAGAAGAAAAAAAAAAACAAAAAAACTTAATTTTCACATCTATCTGTTTTTATTTACATTTTTGAAAAAGAGACAGATGTTTTTAAAGAAAAAAATATGCCTAAATTAACATTAAAAAAGTAATCTCTTGAAAAAAGAAAAAGAAGTCCAGTTCATGATTTTATGGTGTGGATAAATGATACACGGAAACTCATACTAAGAAACTGATGTTTAGGAGCTGACATTTGATCCAAGCACGTCAGAGCTCCTATCTGATGTTACCAGTTCTGAGAATGTTGTCTTATGTCATGCTTGATCAGTGAATTGAAGGTACATTTGTTTCCTGAATGAATCCTGGAATGTCTGTGGGTAAAATACCCAGAAACAACCTTTGTGGAAGTATTTTTTTTACCTATTAACTATTTAACTATTTTTTGGTTTCGTTTATCTTTACCTTTTCAGTGAAAGGTGAAAGTAGTAAAAGGAGTTGAATGTATTGCTGAAGACTAGATAAACAGTTGCCACATTGTGTGTACATCTCTTCTTGTTTGCTTGGGTTTCTGCAACAACATTTATAATCCTGTATTTTAAGTGCGACCTTGCCTGGTTGCCATCTGCATGCCAATAAAAATTACTGTGAGAGCTGTTTCATAAACAGTTCAACAGGAATCTCATAATAGCACCAGAGGCAGCGTCAGGCTCTCTGCAGGCTGCCATAACAACATTATACTGTGTTTTTAGGTTATATTGTTTTGCAACAACTCTGATTGTGTCAGGCTCAGAGATTTTAAGTCCCACTGTTGACTGTGTGAAGCATGGACATGCAATGCAGGGGTAAACATCTTGGCTGTCTATAAACAACGCACACACCCTGTCTGGAAGGCAGGGTCTTGAGACACCGTGTCATTGTTGTGATGATTAAGTATGGATTTCTGCTCTGGTGGGTCAGACTGAATGTGGCTGTGCTTTTAATAGACGAAGAACACTCCGCACAGGGTTGATGTTTCTCAAGGACGGGATCAACCACACACGTACCAGCTCTGCATCTTTTCCCCTTCCTCTCTTGCTCTGTATTTCCTTTCTCTTCACCCTCCCTTACTGTTTTAAAAGGTGCTTGCTTCCCTTTTGTAATCAAAGTAGTCTCTCCTTTGTGTCCTTTCCCCCTCTCCAAACCCACACACATACACTCAGCCACATGACAGACACACAGTGCTACTATGTCCTGCTTTTGTCAGACAGCCAAACTCAGTTTACTAGCCAGCCAAAATAGAAGTTGTCTGTCCTTGAGGATACATCTATCCCTTTCTTTCACTGCTACACAGTCTTTATTCCCCCACCCCCACTCCTTCTACCCACCCCCACTGCTCCTTGGTCACATCAGTATTACATTTCGATCATGGAGACACCTTAGCAGACCCAGCTCTCAGAGAAAATGGGCCTGACCTGTTCTCAACCCAGCCAGTGTGTGTACTAGGGCTGCAACAATGGAATGCACCACTGCACAATTTATGGGGGTTTTCTTTTATCAGCAAGAAATGTGGTGTAAGTCATGATAGGGTCAAAAACGAATATGCAGATCTGTCTTGGTGGTGAACCAGATGCTTTGCATTTGCTGTTTTAAGCAAAATGTTTAAGAAGCGAATCATTACCCTTGCAAATGAGCACTGCACCAGCGACTTCATGTAGACCACTTTAACACACAGCAGCAGATTAGTGTACAGGTACTACATACAGTACATATACTACTGAGTCATCTGCTCCACTTTTCTCTAGGGTAGACATGATTTTTTGTGATTTCATGCTATTTGTAGTACTTAACATAATCACTACCAAATAAGTGTCTTTTTGTGATGCAGGATTCACTTTTGGTATATCTGTCAGGATCACTTTTCTTTCCTTGAATTCCTCACAATATAGAAAAGATAAAACATAAGGACTTAGAAAACTGATCTCAGGTGTAAGCTAAAACTCATACACATCAACCAATGGCGATTTCAGCAACAAAACAGTCCAAATTACATTGAAAACAAAAGTTAGAGTTAAGTGGTAACACAGCATAGATCTCAGTTTTCCATAATTACAGTCGGGTTGAGACAGAAAGCTAATAGAATTTGCAATCACATTCATTACATGAACTTGACTTATAGGTTTCTTAAAAAGCATTTTATTTATCCTAGATGGATGGTATAAAAATAGGACGGATGTTAGGTGTTGGTTAAGTGTAACAGATGCTCTCACAGTGTCTGTGTGTCTTTGGTTCAGACTCTGATTGATGTCTGAACTAAGCAGGAACACATAGACCTGTCACCATAACTACTATTTGCAGAGTATATAGCGCAGCTTATAAGAATACAATACTGAGGTGGCTCAGCGGACCCATATGGGCTCAATATAGAGTCATAAAGATTTTACAGCTCTAAATTAATGTTTGCACATAATTTTAAAGTGTGCAAACAGTATCTGCGTGAAAATTCAACTTTCAAATGTGTAGAAAAGGATCTGCATGGTTGGGCATTACCAATTTAAAGGCTAGAGCCTGCAAGGAGGTGAAATGTTTCCAAGGCCATGTTTTGTGTCAAACAGATATTCCCATGTCCTAGTATCTCTTCCAAAAAACATGTAACGCCAAACTGTTAAAGCTTAATAATACACACATCAGTTGGACACAAGTAGCCCAAAAATTTAGATGTACTGCTAGCTTTTCAGGTATGTCTAACTATCTGTTGGAGCTCCTTGAATATCCCCAAAGGTCTTGGGGAGCCAATCAAATCAGTTTATCCTTGCAGAGAGAGTTTCTGGGTGAGCTTAACATGGTGACGATAGAGTGGTGATGTAATGTGAATGTAAACAGAGTAGATGGCTCCAGGTGAGGATTAGTGGTCATTTGAATTGACTTTTGCATTGACAGTTAAAGAAAACTGAAGAGAAGACAGCACTCAAATCATTCCTTTGAAAGGTAGATGTTTTTGCTGTTTTGCCGACAGGTTATGGCAAAAGTCTGATTTAATCTTCAACTCTCCCGTTGGCTTGTTTCATTGCTCTGACTTTGCCACCTTCTTCTTTGTTTCGGCTGGTTGTAGCACTAACCAACTGTTTGCAAAGCCAGTTTGATACTCAACCGTTGGTCCTGCCCCTCGGATGGGGAGGCCCTATGGATTGTTTTCAGACTCTACATCTTTCTAGATGTAGTTCTGATCTATTACCCCTGGTAGTATCACTTCCCTTGCAATGCCTTAGACTGAGAAGAAACGTGATTAAACGCGAACCCGAGTCAAGTCCTTATTCCAGTCTTGCCTAATTAGAACTAGATAACATTTTTTCTGCAGCAGCTTTTATGACATTTCACAGTCTAAAAGACGTTCTTGGACAGAGGTTGATGTGATGTTGCAGAGTACACTAACCACCAACAGCTTGCTTTGCTTGAACTATGTCTCTGTATATGCAGCAAATGACCTTGGTGCACCAGCTTAAAACTTGTACAAAGGAAAACTATATTTTTACCTTGTTAAATCCAACTAGATTCTGAGAAAAGTTTGAGCATTCCAGTGTGACGTTAGTGTTGAACAAAAGGGAGGTTTGTCAGAAAGGATCCTTTTATTTAGCTGGATTTTTTTTCTCCCATGACCTGCACTCAGGTATGTGCTAAAGAAAGAAGAGCACACAGAGGAATAAAGAAAAAGGGCAAGGTAAAAACAGCAGACAGTAGATGGAAGAGCCAGGTTGGGAGGCAAGATTATGATACATTCTGAACAATAAATCAGCTGCCTGGCAGTTTTTAGCCTGCTTTGTAAGAATGAGACATTACTTTTCTCGTTACTGTTAAAGAGATGCATACATCATTGACGAATCTGTCACTGCGGTGCGAGGGAGGTGTGATGTGAACAAAGGTGGGAGAGGAAGAGCAGCTGTTTGTGGATGGATTGACTGATTGAGGGTGGGAGTGAGAGGAAGAGGAAAGACATATTCATCAGGATTATCCTGCAGCAGAGGATCTCATCTGGGAAAGTGGCCCAGTCCCTGTTGAACACACAAACGCATACACACCACCTTAGGAGACTGGGGAATAAAGAAAAAAACAGGAAAAGCTCGGTCTCATTTGGCCCAGGAAAACCCCTCTTTGAGGCCACTTGCTACAACGTGGTCGTTCCGAAAAGGAACTACTTCTTGATTTCAATCTATCAATGCTTTGAAACTCTGTGTGTGTTTTGAATCTCACTGGAATTCTTCCCACTCACTCTGTTTATTGTTTATGCATGCACAAACTCCTGCCCACCTGCCAGTGGGCTGCAGCCAAGATCAGCCATCTAGTTCCCAAGAAATTCTCCAGCTCCAGCCCTGACCCCGATTGATGTCATCATTTCCACACAACTTTCCATCTGTGCCCCCGGTTTGTGTTGTTATGTGGAAGTGACTGAGCAGAAAAGTGAGCTGTAATATCATTTCTCTATTTT
Organism: Zenarchopterus dispar; assembly: GCA_028564865.1. Taxonomy (NCBI): domain Eukaryota; kingdom Metazoa; phylum Chordata; class Actinopteri; order Beloniformes; family Zenarchopteridae; genus Zenarchopterus; species Zenarchopterus dispar. Next base: position 2,539 of record JAOWBL010000873.1, on the reverse strand, counting down.
CTGACTAGCCTGCTGCAAGTGTTTCCCAACTTACCTTGACCTTAAGAACAGTGTGTACGCCATCTGATGTTCTTGGCTTCACTTCAACCTGTCCACACTCTTGGAAATCTCAAATGAAGGCTCACAAAACAGTGTCTCTTGCCCGCCTTTTCTGTGATCCATTTGATGTGGTGAGGATCTCTCTATTTCTCTTCCTCTCTCTCTGTCCTCCCCATCTACTTTCAAACTTGAGCATTTTGACAGTCCTCCCCACCTGCCAGCTTTACCTTTCTCACAGGCTGTACTGTTGTTACTTTTAGCAACAACTGGCTGTTTCTTCTACAAGATATTAATTTATATGGTGTCCCTGTTTTACCCTTCATAGCTCTGGGAACTGCTGGGCGTGCTTTTGTTTCATTTATCTGGATTAAAGGCACTTTTTCCTCTGTTACACTGTTGAAACAACTCTTGTCTGTTTTCATGATTTAAGATCCACCTAAGTATTTCACTTGCAGACTACCCCATCCTGCCAATTATAAATGGCAAGTACACCTGACATCATACTTTCCTGTGGTTTCTGTGTGGGAACTGTCAATAAGTTGAGTGAATGTTTGACAGATCTAAGCTTACATACCTTAATTTTTGGGCTTTGATCCCAATCAGATGATGAGGTTGGAAACATGTTCTATTTTGGGTTTGGTTTGTTTTCTTCACAGTTTATTGGTCAGATGTGTTTTCAGCGAAAGAGGAAGAAGATCTCCCACAGAATACACTGATGTACTTGTTTAATGACACAACAAATATCAATGGATTAGTTCTCATTGTGGTCATTATTTGATGAACAGTGCTTGTATTTATCAGTTTATCAAAAAAATGACATTTTAAAAGAAGTGCGGTTGCGGTTGGAGAAGAACGCTTTGATTCGCTCAAGCCATAGCAAAACGTAACAGGAGGTTGCATTCATCAATTATTATATAAGTTATGTACTCACCAGCTGAGAGGAGTGATCGCGATGTCATGTGATTATAGCCTTTTGGTCCTGTTTTGGTTCAGTATGCTTTTTTCCCCAATGAGGACTACTTCAGGCTTCCTAAGATAATTCAAACTGAGACCATGTCTTCTTGGAGGTCATAGTCTGTTTGTTGTGGCCATCACCTGAGTGTGATTACTGTATTCACACCAGACATAGCAAACTATACAAGGGAAGAAAACAAACTAAAGCATGTAGGTGAGAACAGTCTCCAGCATTTGCCTCCTTATACTTGCAAATAGGTGAAGTCAAAATTCTTCCCATTCATTTGTGTTTCCAGTGCAAACAGTGCTCCCTCTCAGAACAGCTTTCTGCATTCTCCGAATTATATTCAAATACAGATCATATCGTGTGTATGTTTACGCTTCATCCCACTTGTTGTGCTTTGCTGTGTGAAGGGCATGTAAGCAGACACCACCCCCACTGGTACTCTGTCTCAGTTTTGGGCACCTGAAAGGCAGCGGAGGGTTGAATTGGTGTGACTGGGCCACCAACGTTATGCAACACAATCGATGACAGATTGTCAGGAAAGGTCATGTGTTAAATTAGTGTAGGGGTCTTTGTGTGTCACACAGCACAAACAAAGGGCAGCTCACCTTAAACAACAGCATTAGATAAGTGACTCGTCCCGAACATGCTTACATGCCAGTGACCTGAAATTCACCTCAAATTTCTGTGAAACTGCATAAACAAGTTGTGTGTTTGAAACAAGACTTTGCTAGTTTTTCTACAAGGGCAACTAGTTGAGACACCGAAACAAAATGCTGATTAAGTCCACAGATCATAATGAAATTCATTTGTTAGATTAATAATGTAAAAACAAACAAACAAACAAACAAACAAAAAAAAGCAGTTTTATTTTAATGGTTTGCTGGAACCTGGATTAAATTCTGTGTGTTATCTTTCTATTTTGGATTGACAAAATTACACTTTAATTAAATTTATCCACCATTTCAAAAGAGCATTATAACTGTTTTAAAGGTAATTTGATTATCTGTCATAAGTAAATGTTTTCTGAGCGAGTTATGATTAAAAGTAAAATACAGCAATAATCAAAAATAAATTTAGCACTAGGTGATTGCTAAATATGACTTTATGCTATATGTTGTGTGAAAGGCAGTAATCCAGCTGCTGGAAAAAGGGGTCCTGAAGAAGAAGTGTTTTTAAATCATGGTTTTTATTTGACCACCTGTCTAGTTGATATACACAAGTAAGGTCTACTGACTTTTAGGGTAATCTAACAGGTGTGATTTGTGTTACTGCCAGACCAAGCTTCACAACAAGTTGGTATTCTGCCCTCATCCAGCATGAGTCTTTGCTTAAATAGACCTTGGACCTCACCGGTCCTAATTGGATCAAACCACTAGGAGGGGTGTTTGCCATCGACTCTTTCCCCATCCATTGAATAAATAAATATTAATACATATATTAACAGTAGGTTTACAGTAGGTAGGCATTAATAGTATATATATATATATATATATATATATATATATATATATATATATATATATATATATATATATATAT
>JAOWBL010000872.1:0-16567 GCA_028564865.1 Zenarchopterus dispar | reverse complement strand
TGTTGCTATTAACCACTAGAGAAGTTAAATTGTCGATGTATTAACGTACTTCGGCCGACTTTAAACACCAGAAAAAACAAATGTCTTAGACTGACCCGCTCATAAGTCAAATGCACTTTTTGGGACCGATTTTCTGGGGGAAAAAATCTCGACTTATGAGCGAGTATATACGGTATGTGTGAAACCAAGATGCTCCAGATATATCTCTCGCATTTTCTTGCCTGGTCATTCTAAAATGAGAACTTGAAAGTTTCTTCTAACACGAAAACTATTCATACTGAGTGAAAGTAACATTTAACACCAACAATCTGTGTCGACACTCTCATACTAGACACTCCCACACCTGTAAAGATGTGATGTTTATTTTTTGACAGCTCATGGAAATGATCACACATCACTTATAAAAATGATGTGTGATAATTTGCTGTTTTTAGAGATTTCACAAACTAATTTCTAGAGGAGGCTTCGAAACATTTGTCAAAGTTAAATATTTGCAACGTTATTTGCAAAAGAGTAAGCAAATTAAATATTTCACACATCAACTTGAGAGACAGCTCTTGTAAAAGAGGCGATTTATGTCAAGAAACTCGGCAGTTACAGAGATTTTAAAGGCTTACATGCAGCAACACCTTTTTTAAAAGTAATTGCCACTTTGTCAGTTTGAGCAATATTTTTACTTTACCATCAGATACTACCGTCACGACTACTTTAGAGTCTGACTCTGGTTCTGTATTATTGGACATCTTAATGTATGTTTGGATGAGTTCTAGTTCTAACGGGTCTTTGAGGGTTACTGCACCTGATAAGCCCCTAAAGTTTGAATTTACATTGCAGATACGAATGCTGAAATTACTATTTTTATTTAATTGTTAACAAGAAAACAAAATAAAAAGTGGCCATACATGATATATTATATTTGTATACAAAGAAATAGGGGAAGCAAAATTAAGCAGACATGGAAGTAGGTAAGTAAATGATTGAGAAAGAGGTTAGAAGGATACAAATAAGAATAGATAATTATAATGAGTTAGATATAGATAATAATTAAGATATGGTGAGACAGTAGTTATAATGATAATAGTGGTAGTAATAATAATAACAACCCTTGTTTATAATAGTAATAATAATAATAACAGCATCAATATCGGCTAGCCATGACCATTGGAGGCAAGTTTAATTGGTCGCCACACCAACAAGAGCACCCCAGACAGCCCCCCACTACCACAGCACACCCAGCCTCACAATACCACTCAGCAACCCCTACAACCCACTCCTATCCTGTTTTTGAATGTTTTTTTTTTTTTCCCATCTGTCCTAACTAACATAATGTGATGCAGTTAAAAGAGCATGCAGCCGGCATTTCACATTGGATGAACATCTGATGCTCTGACTCAGAAACCCACGCAGCTAGAAGACACCGACCCACTGGGCCTCTTCCCTGCTCTATCTCTTCCAAATGTGTTCTTTTTTTTTTGTAAATAATAAAATTGGTATGTGTAGGTGTTTATGTAATTTATTTATAAATAGGAACGTTGTTTTTCTTTTTCAGTTCGTAAAAGAGGTCTATGAAAGAAGCGAGGCCCCTGTGTGTGCCTGTTTGTGTCACGGTTGGTGCTTATTTCCATCCAACGTAGCGTCTGGAGTGTCTATAACATTCAAATTTCATTTTAAATGTTTTGATTAAGGAGGATCTATCCAGTAATGAGGAGGACTGAGATGAAAAGGAAGGAAAAGGCAGACAGGAGGAAGAGAGCGGATAAGGATGAAGATGAAAGGGTAGAGAGAGGAGGACAGAGCTTAGACGTGGCTACTTACTATTGGTTCAGTAAGCCCAATCAACCAGATCCAAAATTCAGTGTGAAACAGTCCTTCACTACAATGTGACTGATCAAATCCACAGGCCTTTTGGATCCTTTGTTAACCAAACAAATCAACATGAATTCTGTCATTGTTTCCAGGAGGGTCTAAAAGCTCCTCCAAAGCTCCCGATCCAGAACTGGAAGGAGAAAACAATCCTAGCCTACCCGCTGACCCGCCGGGCTCCCCAGAACCTGCAGTCTGACGACTCCAAACCCAAAACCTCCAAGAAATCTGAAGGTGGAAGAATAAGTTTACTGTCTTATAGTCTTTACATCTGTCAGTAGATGAGCACTTGTGTTACTGGGGCTGATTAAGCATCTGTAACACCAAACAAGTCGCCGTGTTTGTGCTTTTCTAGCTCGTTGTAGTTAGACGTGGTCTCTCGGGTTAAAAGTGGCACGCAGACATGAAATCTCCTGTGAAACTGTTGAGTTCACAGTTAAAAGGGCAAGGTCATTGTTCACACCGCTATGAATGTCACCGCTTTTTTTTTTTTTCAACCGTAAAACCAAACTTCAGCGAAGACACATTGGTTCTTCGAGTCTGTAAACGAGATGGGTTCAAGAGTGTCTGCTCAAAATAGTAATATGGGAGTTTATGAAGCTGCCTGCATCAATATCTGGCAGAGCTTAGCAATAAGGTGATTTAATGAGTTTTTTTTTTTTTTCTTGAACTGACAAGGAGAACTACAATCCAATACATGTGAAGGAAATGCTGCGACAATCGTTGAACAGAGAAGGATGAGTTAGCTAGGTATTGGAAGCGGCTTGATTGTACAGTAGGACTGAATGTAAAATGCCATACATGCTTTTATATGTGAATAAATGTATGTTTATAGGAAAATGTATTTAATATTAAATAAAAGACTTAAAGAACGAGCATCTTTCTCCCTTTGTCAGACCCAGTTTGTGTGTTTTTATTCGTTCTCTTGTGTTAGGTGAATAACAATGAATGTTTGAGCTTTTGAAGTCTCATCAGACACATACCGTATTTTTTGGACTATAAGTCGCACTTTTTTCATGGTTTGGCTGGTCCTGCGACTTATACTCAGGTGCGACTTATATATTAAAATACATAATTTCACATTTTCGTTACTTTCACACTGACAGCCGCGAGAGGGCGCTCTAGGCTTGTGTGCCAGTATCTGCTCCTTCTATTACTACCACTGAAATAAAAAAACGTAAACATAAACTTATAAAGACAATTGCGATCAATATGTATTTTTTTAGCTGGCACGACTTATACTCCGGAGCGACTTATAGTCCGGAAAATACGGTAAGTTATATCTTGCACAAGAAGTGTCACTCAAAAAGTAATAATGGTAAAAAATAGTTTTTCCATGACAAACATAGTGTAGTATCTGTTTTTTGTTATTTATTTAATGTCATTATTTATTATAATATAGTTAGCTTTGCAGAAATATGATCTCAGTAAGAACATCCCAGTTTGTTCAACAAACTTTTTTTTTTCAAACTCGGAGTTAAGATTCATTAAATACTTGGGGAGGAGTGCCTTGTTTCAGGGCATTAAGTTTTAAATGCTCTTTGCATTTTTGTTTGAAATATTAAAATAATAGAAAATAGCATTTTCCCCTGTTAAGTTGCTAAGATTATAAAGGATTAAAAGTATTTGCATAGACTTCTGCATAAAAGACTGTTGAGTCATGGATTACAAAAATAAAACAATTACAGAAATACAGTATTTGCTGTAATGCAGTAATGTATAACACATTACTATCATTATTTATTAATATGACACCTGTTACAATATCAATAGCACATTACACACAATAACCTAAAATTAATTGTTTTTTTTTGTTTGCTTGTTTGTTTGTTGTTGTTTTAAGGATTGACCTATATCGTTAAGTCGGTTTGATAGTCGTTTATTTCCAGTTGCTGGAATTAAGTTGGCGACATGAAAGGGCTAAACCAGCGAGAGCAGATTTTTATATCGGGTCCCATCGTGAAGCGGTGCCGAGAGCCGCCGAACGCTGCCGAGCGCTGCCGAGAGCCGCCGAAGGCTGCCGAGCCCTGCCTGCTCACGATCACACAGATTTCTCATCAGGTTTTGGCCTTTCTTCTATATTACAAATAAAAAGGACAGATGCTGTTAAATACATTTATGGCGTAGTTGACTTTTCAGTGTTTTGTATCTATATTTATATTTTATCTTTGCCTTCAGAGAGGGGTCTAGGTGTCTGTCAGTGGAGGCTGACATCCAACCAAAGCAGCCACTGATCAGCTGGTGTTACGTTTTGTCCTTAAACCAGATATATGCTCTGCATGTTATTGCCAGGAAACTGAAGCTTTTTCACGAGGAGCTTGTTAAACCCAGCTGCCTGTGGTCCTACGTTTTACAAGCTGACTGATGGCGTTTAAGTTACCACTGCTGCTTGAAGTTATGTTTCAGTGGAGCTGTAGAAGATTGGTTTTCCATTTCTCATCTTCCTACAATGAAAACAGCCTCTGGAGGAGTCTCAGTTTCTAGTGAAAATTACATATAAAGTTGTCTGGGTCTAAAGATTTGGTTACGTTGACTTATTTCTCATTGATGGTTTTTTATTATTATTATTATCCCAGTCTGGTATTTTGTGTAGGATGTAACTTAAACTGAAGCCCCTAAATTAACCAATATTCTGTGAGTGAGAGGGGATGTTGTTGGGGATGAAGAGGAAAAAATATACTACGAAAAAGATTTGGTGATTATTTATGTCAGGTGAAAATCACCCCCACAGGTGAATTTTTTTCTGCTTCTTTCTTTTATTCTGAAAGACTTAAATTAAGCAATAATTTAAAATGAGCTCAATACAGTGATTTATGCATTTTTGTGGTTAGAAAAGATTATTTTGGCAACATAAAAATAGCAGAATTTCTCTGCTCTGTTTGATGTCTCATCTTTCACAGAAATCAGCATCTTGTTCAGGCTCTTGTTTTGTATATAAGAAAAAGTTTGGAGGAGGCTTCAAGCTGTTTAAGTTTTGAGTGAACTGTTCAGAAGAATAATCAATTTTTTCATGCTTCAGATATATGGTCAAAAATTGACCTCCTTAAATGAAATAAGATAAAGCAAAACGTGCAGATCAAATGTGCCCAAATCTTTGATGTCAAGTTTAATTTTAGACACTCTGATCAAGTATCTTCACTGAGAGCTTAAGATGTGTGAAGGAAGTAGAGGAGGAATGGATTCAGTCCAAAACGTTATCCAGAACATCCAAGTCAGCGGCTCCACGCCAATTTTTTTTGATCTCCAGATGATGTGTTACTATAACAATGATTTTACTTTGCTGAATATTGTGCAACACTTACAGTGTTCTTGGTTGTGGTTGCTGTTGTTCGCACCTGACAGACGGTGTTTTTGTTGGCTCCGTCGCTACACGGGATGAAGGAGGCTTTGTGAACAAAGAGGAAGAGGAGCATCTTTGTTTGATTTGTCCGCCTAGTATTATGTGTTTAAAGTCTGAAGGCTCATCGCCTTTTGATTTTTGTTTGATATTTGTTGATTCTGGCTGTGTGGAGCTCAGATCATTTGTTAACCTTCCTCCCAGATTTCCCATGAGGCAGCTCTCTAACCTCAGGCTTAAACTTTTACCCAGCTGTCCACAACTATTATAATTCTGTTTGCAGCTCCTCGTGCACTCAATCCATCCTCATCTGTTCATTTTCATCTCTCTTATTTTAATCTCCGGTACCTGGAGAGTAGATCTGAGTCCAATGTAAAGATGGAGAATCATAAAGAGAGGCTCTTCCTCAAAACAAGCAGATTTGGCTCAGATGTTTTCTGACTGGTCCAGTTTTTTGGAAGTATGCATGTGGGTGGATGTGCATGTGACCTGAGCATCTCAAATCCTTCAGTGCACAAGCATTTTAAATATCACGAAATCAGCGTTAGCTAACGTTCAGACTCATTTGCACTAAATGAGGTATTTAAGGACCTCTTCTTCTTTGTGAAACTGACTGGTCTTCAGTCCTCAAATCTAGACTGCTCACAGAGGTGCAGGACTGTGATCAGTTTGGTTGTCAAGTCCTGAGTGATATGTCCACGTCAAGTACGCCCAGCTCTTGACTGTTGCTGTTTAAATCAAGAGAGGCTGAGACAAAATCACTTTCCTATAATGTGAAGGAATATCATATCGTGTAGCAAGGCTAACAAATAAAACAGATGCCACTTCTTGAGAGAAACACTGAACTCCAATTTTATTTGGAGGCCGTCAACACACCATAACATGCACTCCAGAGGAGTCATCACCTGTCACTATCACTTCACTTATGGTGGTGAAACAAAAAAACACAACCTCATAAATTAACCAACACTACATAGAAAATGAACCATATAACAACAGACCACAGTCTTAACCACAGTCAGACCAGGAAAGGCCTCTGAAAATGGCATCCCATAGGTCCTTGTGCTGGCACACCTGACAGTGCCTAAAGCATCCCCATAGGCATCACTACAATATGATATCCAGCAGAACTGCCTGAACCTGCACCCCTTCTGTGGTGGTTTGTCAGCTCAAGTTAATAGGTTGTAAGCTGTGTGCACTTTATCGTTTTGAACACCTTCAGATGGAGCACCTCAGAGATAAAGTGGTGGGTTCTGCTCTCTGTCTGAAACTGGTAAAAACATGACAAGTAATGGAAAATTTCAAAATTACCAGCTCTTGACCTTGCGGATGCAGGCTGCCTGGAGAATATGATGCTATAAGAAATTACACCTTCTGTGATGTCATAGAGAGTCAATATTGGAAGAAAAAAACCCCAAATCCATAAGAAAGTGTTCTCAGCACCCTGAAACTAAAGTATTTTAAGTTTAGGAATACAACAACATTTGTTTTTGTTTTTTTGTGATCACCATCATCAGCATCATGTCTAAGATCATTCCTTTTAAAAAACATTGTAAACATGTAAAAAATAAAAAAGAATAATATATATACTTTAATGTTCTCGAAATGATTAAGCAGCATTATATTTTTATTAGTGACTTGCAGTCAGGGGAGACAAGAGAGGCAGTGCCTCACCTGTCATCTTGGAAAGAAAAAAATGATTTAAATGGTAATATTTATCGAGTGATTTATACTATAAAGATATTTTCCATCTAACTTCACTAGTTTTAGATTATTTTTAATTCAAAATGGCTGAATTTTTTACTATTTAAATACTGAGAAGAGTCGTGCGAGGTAGTACCCGGAAGAGCCTCACCGTGGATGGCGCAATGACTCGGCTAACTGTGCTAGCATGCTATGTATTGAGACCGTATTGCTGTCTCTCTGTATGTCGCTATTGAAATGTTCAAACACTTTTGCTATATGAACTAAATTGTCATAGTTTAGCTGATGTATATAATGTACAGTGTTTTTTTGTTTTTGTTTGTCTGTTTTTTTTGTCGACTGTGTAAGGTGTTTCTTGTGCTGAGCAACCATAAAATGGCTGCGACGAGGAACTAAGTGATGCGTGCAGTTCTCCTGCCTCACGGTAGGGGGCAGACGTGATCCCAGTGAGTCTTTTCGGCTGCAGAAGAAGTGACGTCACGCTGCATTCTACAGTTAGCAAGTCAAGTGCAGCCATCCGTTTATTTTATCCTCTCGTCTGGCCTTACTTTCAAAATGGAGGATTACGCATCTAAACTTGGTCAAATGGCGGATAAGCTAGTCTGTAGGGATCATGTGTTTGTTAATCTGATTTTGACAAAGTCAGTGCCTCACCAGCCATGAACCTCACCGCATGTCACTGATTTTTATTGACCAGTGTTCATCAACAATACCCTTAATATGTTACTATTTTGCAGTTTTGATATCCAGATATTAGAAAGTAATGCTAAAAGAGAATTTTAATGTCTGATTTTTGGAGAAAGTCCATATCGGATGACGGTGCGTTTCTGTCCCATGAAGAACCAAGAGGTCCGAGTCAGGAAAACAAAGATGGTGGGGAGGTGGAGATGGTTTGGTGGTCCTCACATGTTGAAAAAGTAAGTACTTCTAACATTTTAAGACCACTCTGAACTTTAAAAAAAAAAAAAATTATTTACAACTAAGGGTTTTCAGTTTTTAACTCTGAAACCCGCTTTGACATGTCTGAACTACTTTATCTTTCGTTTATCAAAAAGAAAATGTCATGCATTTTTAATTAAATCATAAAATAAATTCACATTTATAAGAGTTTTGATTTATGAGATTATACGACTAGAGCTCTGTGTTCCCATTTAGAAAACTCATATAAACCACTTCAGAAATGGTCTTAAATAAAAATAATTTCATTTGCAGAAATTAGGAATTCAATCATAGATCCAGATTTTTCCTTTTCCTTTGAAGTTTAAAGTTGTTTTGACAAGCTTTTCCAGCACTTTCAAGTGTACTCAACTGATTATGGAGGCTGCATATGCAGCTTAACCTCCAGGATTTCCAACACCTGGAGAAAGCTCAGCACATCAAGAAAGTAATACTCCTCGTCAGATGTAGGTCTGGTTCAGGGCTGATGTATGTTAAGGTGATTTGTTGGAGAAATCAAAGTTTCCCAGAACGCACAGGAACAACTGTTTAAATATGGAGACGGCACAACACAAGTCTCTCCAGAGATATAAAACGGTAGTGGATTTATATGAAATCTTGGCTCTTCTTTCTGCTGTGCTTGCAAACCAGAACATGAAAGGGTAAATGTGTTCTTATCATTATGTAAAACTAACTGTCAGAAATAAATCTTTTGTGGCTTGATAAATGTTTTTCTGAACCACTCTGCAAGTCCATCTGACTTTACACTTTCCAGCCTTGTGTTTTTATTTTTTACAATTTACTGCTGGTATAACCTTTTGGGTGGCTGTTGCCTTCTGTCCAGAAGTTTGTGTCATCAATCCCCGTCAAGTGTCAAAGTGTCCCTGGCCAGGATGCTGAGCCTCACATCCACCACCTCACAGTGGTCCCACACTGAGATTAATGGGAAATGATGTGTCAGGAAAGAGATCGGATGTAAAACCAATAAATTATGTGAAATCTGATGATCCACTGCGGTGAACCCCACTAAGGAAAAAAGCTTAAGGGAAGGAAAGATGGGGGGGAAGAAAAAAAATACCCAACAATCCTATGAACATGTTTAAGTTAAAGGTTTTAGCACTCTGAACTATGGAGGTCTTTTGTTACCCAAAAATATCTCAACACGTAAGTAAAAGCTAAGCATTAAACGGGATGACATAATTATGGTTTATTTTGAGTCAAATCCTGTCCTAAATGCCAACTAGAGCAGAAAACGTGAACTAATCCACAGATGAAAGTAATCAGCACTTAATGCACTTTTAACACCTTTCAAAGTCATGTTTATTTGTTTATCGCCTACTTTAAAAAACTTAACTCTTGGTCAAAATGCTGCAGACGGGTTAATAAGTAGGAAACTGGACGAGTACATCACTCTTTCTTATCCATTAGTACAATATTTTGATCACAGTTGAGAAAACAGAAACCAGCCTAATCCTTTATGATACCATGAGAAAAGCTTCCTGTGATGGGAAATCCTTATAAATAGACCCGTGTTTCAATGTTAGCAGTGACTGCATATCAAAAGTGAGGATACAAGGAGAATTCAGGAGCCTGAAATGAAAGACTTGCTGTGATGTGTGTTTAATTGCTGTGTTGGAGGTGTCCTTCAGCAGGTGTTTAGTCTCCAAATCAGGTGAGAAAATCCGTTTCCTTGTGAGGCCTTTCAATGTAAACACAACGTGTCCCCTGTGTCATTGCTGTTATTACTCATGACAGATCAAGTGGTACCAAAATTTAAAGGGCAGCTTCACTTCTGCATCTGTTTATGATTAAAAATGGATTCATATTCACAGTATGATTTGTGTTCAAAGGACTTGTCAGGCTGAACCCATGGCTGTGAATAAAATGGAGTTATCTTTTTTCAACCTGACGTATTTTCTTCAAAGAATCAGTTTCTTTAAAGTTCTAGTATTAAGCTTCTGGAGTTTTCCCTCTTTCCACATGTGTGTTTATGTAGTTTGTGAATATTAAAGAGCATAAAGTTACAAGCCCACAGTAAAAGGAGATTTTCCCCTTTTCATAAGACACTCTGAGTTAGTTTACCATTAAACATTTTCAGAATACCTCATGGTTAGGTTGAGATAACAAACAAAGAATAAGTAACTGCCTAGTTTTCTATCATTTTTAAATAAGCTGACCTTAGATGGATCAGGGATTTGATGAGATTTATGACAGAAGAAAGCGAGAGCTTCGATTATATAACAAAAATGTACGAACTCCCTGTGATGTCACCTGAAGGTTTTCTGAACAGTGCTTTGGAAGACTTTCTCATCTTATCTTCAGTGCCCAACAAGCAGGCACAATCGGTGAGGTTCATATTCACCTCAGCTCAATTACTGAAAGTTAACTATTTTACTTTGACTGCCTTAGCTTATCCTATGACGCTAACACGGTTTTTGAAGCCAACCCCTAGTGGTGAGTTTAGGAACTGCAGTTTTCTTTACTACTGGGTTTCTGTAAGACTAGTCATGAGTGGGTCAGATGGAGCTTCTTGGGGAAAAAGGTGTGGTAGGAATGTGCAGTGTGAACATGTTTTGACTAAATGTCAGCATCTAATCCTCTTCTAGTTTGCCCTCCAAAATAAAATGTGTTCTTTAAATTAAAACTGCACTAATCAATATTACTTTAACATTTGGTCAGACAAATACAAAATGAAAACAATAAAATGAATAACCACAGAGTACAAGTAAATCTGTATTTGCACACAGATGTCAAAGGTATTTTATTGACTTTGGGTTCAATTTTTGTTTAATATTTTGAAAGTTTCAAATCAAAACATATAAGCCAATAACCAGTATGCCAACTCCAAATCTGGGACCTGCGTACTTCGTAGTTTATCATTTTGAGGTTTGATTCAGGAAAGGTTGGGGAGAACAAAGTTGAGTTTTTTCTGTCATTGAAATGATGTCACATTCAGCTGGCTTGCAGACCAAATAGAGGGAAAAACTAATTAGAGATCTGCTGCAGCTGTGTTAAATTAGTTTCTGTTAGAGCTGTTTGAATCATAGTTCACCACCACAAACCCATTTAAAAAAAGAAAAAATGTTTGATATCAAGCAATCAGAAACCCCCTGTGAGTATCCAAAATAAAAAATAGAGATTTAGAGTAAGCTTCTAATTGCCAAACAAAGTATACTAGAGGCCAGAGGTGGTAAAAGTACCGATTTACCATCATTGCTCAAGTGAAAGTAAGGAAGTACAGTGTCTCTTAAATGTGCTCAAGTAAAAATATTTTTCCATCAGTGATAAACACATATTTCAAAAACTCAGCCAGACTTTAAAAATCAGGAAATTCTTCTTTTATTAACCTGCACAGTGCTGTTTACTCAACAGAATCACTGGACAGATTCAGTTGCTGGAAGTCAAAAATAATCAAGACTAAACTGACCCATAGCATTGCTAAAGTTGCAGAATAACTTCCGACCATGAATTATTCTGAGAGCCAACAACATCAAACAGTTGTTTTCAATATGGTCATGGATGGAGGATGTCTTACTTTTCCAAATCTGCTGTATCGTTGCCTGACTTGACAGTATTCCTTGGTTTCCCTTTCTAGTTTGTACCATCTTTTATGTCATGTCTTCATCTGTGGAGGTTGGAAAGGTAGCAAGCCTGTTTTGATAAAGTAAGGAGTAGAAAGTAAAAAAAATTGTGTAAGTACTACAAGTAAGAAGTCTTCAGACAAATAAATACTTAAGTGAAATACAGATACCTAGAAATTGTACTTAAGTATAGTAACAAAGTATTTGTACTTTGTTACTTTCCCCATCTGCTAGAGGTTAAAAAAAGAGGCCAAAGGAAAAGTGAAAATGATCAGAAACAGAATTCCTCATGAATGGGTTTTCTCCTTGTCTGCTTGATGAGTGAAAGGGATATATTACTTCATCTATTGTGTTGAGGCTCACTGTTAGTCTATAGCTTTATGTTTCCTTTACACCTATTATATTTTATTTCATGTAAAGTTAGAGAACTATCTTGGCTGGAAAGATGTTTCACCTACATACTACGGCTTTGAAGTTCTCTGTTTGCTGTCAAACTCCAAAGTCTCTCCAAGGCTGTGTTATTAATTCACGACAGCTCTTTGTAACTTTCACTCCGGTTACACGGTAACTAGACACCTGGGTGGAGACTTCAAAGAAGCAGGGAGGTATAAATCTGCCTTATCAAGCAGAAGAATTTGGATTTGTAATAAAAACCAAACAAGATACATGACAACTCGCTTGAGTTCTAAAACTTCGTGATTAGTCCAAAAAAACTACACGTTTAAGCATCTTTTAATTTCCTGAAAGGCTTTCCCACATTGGTGCTCAAATTTACGCGGCAGTTTTCTCCTCCAATATCGCAGGTTCAAGGTACAAAGTGGATTGTGGTTCGTATTGTGGTACATATGCATCATTTCTGATCAGGAACAACAAACAGGGTCAAAAAATATTTCCCCAGTGGAGGACTACTTCGTCTCTCAGCTGGTGATGATACAGCTGTAAAGAAGAAGGACGATTCAGACCCAGAGACTGAAATAAGGCTTTAGTGCCGTGACTTCAGAAACATTATATTGTTTACAGCCATGCTTTATTATAGACGAGGAAGAGTATTTCTGTCTCTGTGAAATACTGTTTTGGTGTTCAGCTTGTGTGAGCAGAGCCTGGAGATATGACCTGATTTCACTGTTACAACAGCTTCAAATGGAAAACCAAAATATCCCAAATATAATACTGCACAGTAATATATTTAAAAGATGTTATATATCTTATGAAGTAGGTTTGACTGTTTTATGTCCTATGCAGACTATTGCAGAATCTCTATAGTAATAGTACTTAATCATAAGTTATATGGAGTTTATGTTTGCATACTTTTGTCATCCACCTGTTGGCTTTTTAAGAGTTTTAGTAAAAAACTCTTTTGGTTGTTATAGATATTCTACCTCTCATTTAAAGGTGATGTAAGAAACGCAAACACTTAGTTACATTCAATGAACGTCTCCAAACCTTTCACTAGCTTGCCCATCGCCAGAGTATTTAGTTCGAAAAATAAATAATTACATTTAAATTCCCAGTCTTCATACACAGTCAAGGCCTTAACAGTCATAACTATGAACCATAAGAAAGTTTGCTCCAGCCAATCACCAACAGGGGGAGGGTTCGTATGGGAGCGCTTTCATGATGGGATGTAGTGTTTACTTGGGGAAGGTGAGCGAGGGTCCAACCTGAAGAGGGTAGAAAATACAAGAATGTTTACTAAAATAGAGTGCATTATATAATTTAGCAGGCAGGTATGCAAGCAGGTTCAACAGAGCCAGAGGGTCCCCTTTAACCAAGTAGTTTAAGTGTTTTCCTTCTTGTGCCTTATCACTATGCTGCATTTACCACAAAGAGTCTGAATCTTCGGTTTTTCCCCCATTAGTTTCTCTTGAAAATGTCTCAGCTTATTAAAACTTCTATGTCTGATTTTACTGGAGAGTATTAATATTCAGTAGTGGGGTTATGTCCCACAGTGTAAAGGTCCTTGTCCTGTTGTGGTGTTGGGGACACTGCTGCTTTTGCTTATCTTACTTGGAGGCATAAACACTAAAGTGGACAAAATAATACATGGGTTACCATCTGTAGGGATCCATAGTTGGATAAAGGGGCCTCTACTTTTGACCACTTTTTGGCATGGGGGTTGAGGGGAGGTTCTGTGGGGCTGCTCTGTATCTATCCATTTTCTATACCTGCTGAATCCATCTACAGGGTCACGGGGGTCTGCTGGAACCAATCCCAACCCATTACAAGCGATAGGCACGGGTACACCCAGGATGGGTCACCAGTCGATCACCACAAATATAGAGACAAACAAGCAGATTTAATTCTCAATTAATTACCCTAACATACATTTTTTTTGGACTCTGGGTAAAACCCATGCAAACTCCACACAGAAAGGCTCCTGCCAGGGCAGGAGCTGGAAAGACCAAGGAGAAGCTCAGCCCTCGTACATTTTCAGCCTTCAAGGTTTCAAACCCAAATATTTATTAAAAAGCGAAAGTGTCTAGTTCTGATGACAAGATTCCAAACTTTTGATATTCAAGCAAGGATAAACCAGCTGATTTCATTGATGACTAAACCTACCAAAAGTATTAGAGCGTAGCACAAAGTTGCAAACAAGGAAACCTGTTGATTATCATGCTACTTTCTACAAGTGCCATACAAGCTTGACCCTGATTACCTGTTTAGGCAAAATATGAAGAAGTGCTCTTTGGCTCAGAAAATAAAAAAATCGGTTTTATCAGGCCTCAAATCCCCATATGTGGGAGGGGTATGAAGCTATGGAAAGTGACTTTTTGGAGGTGGAAGGAATACTTTTGGGATCTTCTCAATTCCACCAATATGACTTTTGCATAGGAAGATTGGGCCATCTGAAATGGGCGTACCCATTCCTGGGTCTGAGTTTCCGGTGGTGGTTAAAAAGATTAACAATAGCAGAGCTCTGGGGTTGGATGAAGTCCACCCTGAGTTCCTCTCCTCAAGGGTCTGGATGTTGCAGAGCTGTCTTGGTTGAAACGTTTCTTCAGTGTCGTATGAACATCAGGGGCAGTGACTCTGGACTGCCAGAGATAGGTGGTGGTTCCTCGTTTTAAAAAGGGAAGTAGCTCTGATGTAGATTATTCCAAGAAATGAAATCCTCACAGTTTGGTAATGTGTTACTCCTCTGGACAAATGTGAAGCTTTCAGATGTCTACTATGACTAAACAAAAAAATGAGTAGTCCAAAAGACAAGATGGGAAGAGCTGAAAAAGAAGTGGGTGGGAGGACTGTTTGTAGGAGTAAATTCTCGTAAGGGTTCCAGTTCGTCATCAGTTAACAATAATCAACAAGGCAATCAATTTGTTCTGATAAGATGCAAATAAATTTATATAAGTGGAGACTATTTTCCTTGACTGGCTCCTCCAGTTTGCTTAGTGCAACACGTATGTGTCAACGACTAAATTCAAACATCCCTTTGTAAGGGGTAAATAATGGTGCAATCAGCAGCGAATTACAAATGTACTGCTGAGTAAATCAGTCTGTCAGGGATTTATTTCACTCGCCGGAAGGGAAACTCCCCAAAACACACATCTGCATCAAGGACAAGCACATAGATCACACCGTGCACAGCTACTTAATCACCGTGCTTGCAAATACTCACTTTTTGACATTTAAACTGAGCTCATACCATGTTCAGTCGGACAAATGAAATTTCCCCCATTACTCAAAGTTATGAATCTCCCCCAAATAAATAAAACCCTGTGAAACAGTCCAACACCACAGTTCAAAACAACAAAGTTATCAGTCATTTCAACTGTTGTGTAACACACATCCCACATTCCCATACACGTCTGGAGATTGGACTTCTAGGGAAATGACTAAATCCTTCAACTTGACTTTGCACTTCACTTATCTCGACACAAACGAGTGTTTGAGATTTCGTCCTGAAAAACATAGATCATAATGTACAGACAGGAAAAAGGAAAGCCTGCGAAATCCCGTGTGCCTTAGGTGCTTTTTCGTGTAATTGTTCTGCCTGGTTTCTCTCTAAACTCATCCCATATTTCACAATGACACTAATAGTGCCTAATTATGTGATGTTCCAAAATCTTAGCTGATGTTTAAACATGTAATTTACTCAGAATAATGATGCATATAATGCATTTTACTTTTAATCATCCTGGGCTTTTCTTGAGAAGCTGAGCGAGTAAAGCTTTGCATTTCAATAAAGCCACTCAGATCAGGGAGAATAGTTGTAGCTGCTGTTGTTTTTCAGCAGATAGTGTTTACTCTGAGCTCTGCCGCCCAAAAATCCTCCTCCTCCCGCTCCTTTCCCGGAGACAACTCAAAGACCTCCTGCTGGCAGCTCAGCGGAGCAGCTTTATCTGGCTTCTCCGCTCTCCCGTCTTTCCTCGAGTCTCTTCTTTTTGTGTCGCCCTGATGTTCCAGCCAAAAAAGCTGCAAGTAGCAGCCACAAAACTGGGTGTCAGGGATGAGACGACCATTCCTCGGAGTATCGCCACCACTTCTTTTGACAAAGGCTTCACTGTTTCGTCTCTCAACCCTCCGCATGCATGTGAATTAATATCAATAAAGAGGCAGGAAAGTGGAAGTCTGTGGCGAACAGCAGATGAGCGATGGAGCATGTGCAGAGCAGCAGATAATTTTCAGTTTTCTCTTCAAAGGGACACTTTGAGGCATGAAGATGCTGGGAACATGCACGGGCACCGTGAGGGCAAATTGCTGTGCGAAACACGTGCACGGCTAATGACAAGTGTGTAAAGCTGAGGTCGAGCATCTCTTTGGCGATGTTCATATTGATGGCCTAAATATTTAGCATATCTGATCCTCCTCACTAGCTCCAGGGCAAATTTTTGTACCAGTTACATGAAAGCACCAGAGAAGAAAGACATCTCTATGCACTGTCTCAGGAAACAGGGAGGTGTTTTGGTCCAGGCCCCTGGTTTCTGTCGCTCTGGTAGATGTACTCATTGTTTGTTGCAAATGACACTGAAGACTACCGTACATACTTGCTCATAAGTCGAGATTTTTTTCCCAGAAAATCAGTCCCAAAACATGCATTCGACTCATGAGCGGGTCAGTCTAAGACATTCATTTCTTCCGGTGTTTAAAGTCGGCCGAAGTACGTTAATACATCGACAATTTAACTTCTCTAGTGGTTAATAGCAAC
>JAOWBL010000871.1:0-16568 GCA_028564865.1 Zenarchopterus dispar | reverse complement strand
TTTTTTGACTTGTACTAGAGCAGTGGTATAAAATGAGCTTAGACTGACAAATTGTTAACTGAGGTTATTTGGGTTACAATTATCATTAAAATAAATTAATTGGTGACAGCGCACAGATTGATTAGACTTTATAGCTACCATAGTGCTGGCTCAGAAGCACAACAAATTTGACTTCCTCTTCTGTTTCTGGATCTTTCAAACAATGCCCGTTGGAAGTGTATCAGTTTCACCTTGAATAAACTCCATGAAAACAGCTCAGAAAAGAATTTTAATGAATGAATGACTGTTTAATAGGAGAGGCAATTAGTCTGTCAATACAAATTATTAACCCCAGTATCTCACAAGATGATATCAGCTGGCAGCTATACTGAAAATACCTCAAGAGAAGCTCTTATTCTTAGTGTTCTTGCATTTTTTTTTTTTTTTTTTTTTTTTACAATTAAGACCACATAGAAAATAAATTTAAATTTAGATAGACTCGAAATGAGTCTGCTATCCTTCTTATCTTGTGCTGGCACATTTTTTCACATTGGAGATGGACTCAAAAGGTAAAAGAAAGGAAGTGATCTTCAGTAAATGGTCTTCAGTCTGCTCAAACATTATGGAGTAGAAACTCCAGTGAATTTTTCAGTACATTATTAAAAAAATAAATGAATGAATAAATAAATAAATAAGTAAAAGATAAATCTTGATCAGTGAATACAAGATATACCATAAGTTGCAGGTAAAATAATATAAATGAATTGAAGACCACAAAAGACAATCTGCACAACATTATTGAAAAAACAAGCAGACAAACACACACACACACACACACACACACACACACACAAAGCATAGGAGTGTGGTGGATGCTGAGAAACCATATAATCATCTGTTTATAAATATAGTTCTACCTACTGAAGAGAATTTAGGATATGTCTTGTTTTTTGCATAAAATGAAGGCAGAGGAGGAATCCACCTGATTGCAGGCCAATCCCCTCAGCAACACACATCTCAGCCTGCTGCCAACATGTCCATCTCATTATGAGCAGCCCCTTGGCACTTTTTACTACATGGTGCTCAATCAGCCCAGGGGATTTTGAAAATGTTGAATCTCACTTTGTTTGGTCCCTTTAAAGCATTTATGTAGATCGATAGTTTGTTTTAGAAATGAGAAATGAAAACAGAGAAGTAATTTTTTAAATCATCAAAACTCTTCATTTGGAGAGAGATTTTTTTATGCTTGCATTTTCATCTCATTCAATTTTTCTCATTCTTGCAAAAAATTATATTTGTTAGGGGTATTTGACATGGTGTCCTGACTATGCAAATTTATTGCAGTAAATCATTTTAGGTATGAAGTTTGGATGGTGACTAAAGTTAAGTTTCCATCCAAGTTGCCATTTTATATGTGATATTATATATTTATAGCTGTGGCACTGGTTAATGTTCCACTCAGTAGTCTCCTACACTTATTAATACTTCATAAATTTGATTAAATAACTATCTTTAAATCATTTTTTGAAAATGATTTAAATAATCATGTATGTATTAATAATGTACGCCAACATTATTTTTTAAAAAAAACACTTGTTTAAAGTTTTAAAAATTCCGTCTTTTTTCTGTGTAATCCATGACTCGGCTGACCAGTGTGCCACTCCCTTGTTAGTCCCTGGAATATCAATAGCTTTATTGTTTTTGTTTTAAGTAGTCCACTGCCAAAATCATTATTTAGTTCAAGAGTAAAAATAGATCAAGATGAGGGATTGAACATCTCGCCCAAGGACACTTTGGGGATCAAGCCACATACTCTGACTGATGAATAACTGCTCTGTGTGGGCCACAGCTGCCCTGAATGAGCATCGACGGTTTCCATCAACGTCATGGTGAGCACCTGGACGCAACACTAACAAAAATCTCTTGAATTTGATATAGTATTGCTTGATTATGAAAAATAAGATCATGATCATAGAAATGTTGAAACGCTGAAATCACAATAATTTAAAATGATTATGCAGTCTTTGTAGTATGTTGCAAATTTCATGCTTGACAAAAAAATTGTTGACATTTCAAGGGTAAACAAACTGTGAAATAAATGCAATTTAAGACTAAATAAAAAATTATTTCAGGCTAAATAAAGATGACGGTGAAGTCTATCCCTAAAGCATGTTATTCATACCACAAAACAGACTATTAAAAACATAATTGTTCTTTCAACCTACAATACTATATAAGATTTCTTTTTGTTTCTGATTTTCAAATTCTGACTAAAAAAAAAAAAAAACTAATGAAAAAAAATGTATATTGTGTCTTAATGTACAACATGAATGTTTTAGGGAATATGTTATGTCCCACTTAGATAGTTTAATTTTGTGCTTAGACTAAATTCTTTTGCTTTTTGTAAACTGACAAAAAAAAAAAAATGTTTCAGCCGCCAACTATAGTCAGTCTTAATGGGATTATTTAGAAATAGCACTATCAATCCAGACAGTGAAAGTTATCCTAACTGTAACCATGCAGTTATCTCCTCTTCCCCTACTCTTTAATGGCATTTTTGAGGGTCTTCTCCATTGAATGTGATGCTCCTTAGGAATGCTCAGCTGCCGCTGTTTCATAAAAGCTCTCTGATTTTGCCAATTCTTTGAGGATGTCCTGCCCATGAGGCTTGCACACAAATAATGTTTTTTAATTAACACTTGTGATTGAACACAGAGCAAAACACAAAGCTAAAACCCCCAGGCTTTACAAGTATGAATCTTGTGAACCAAAAGATAACTGGCTCGTCTTCTGGAGCAGTGTCCAGGGGCATCTCACTCGCTGCAGTGTCCCGCCTAGTCAGTCACCATAACAGTCAAATCACGTGTAACATACTTCCCTAGCTTTGCAGATCAGTGGGTTTTACTTTGGTTGTGAAGGGCAGGCATGTTTTCAACAGCTGTCAAAAAACAAGATTCTCTGTAAGTGCTCTGAAAATAACAAAAAGCTTTTGGTGTTTATTTTTGCAATGATAACACTTTGTTAATTCATGGTTGATCCGTTACTCTGGCAGCTCTCTGACATTGTAAAAATTAGGTATAGTTAAAATTAAGTAACATGATTCTGATCTTACACAATGTCTTATGGAGTAAATGTTGTAATGTAATTATATTGTACTGTCCAATGTATAGCCAAATGCTTACTAAAAACACTCTCCATGTTCCTTTTTTCTTTCCTCCGGCGTGTCAAGTATCACGGTGATGACCATACCTTTTCACTGGCCTTTCACAACAATAGAATGTAATGTTGTCAAATAATTGTACTAATTGGTTGTTTCACTAATCTAGGAAACTCATCCATGATGTATTTGTTTTGGGCTGTTGACCCTTTTGTTCCTTCAGTGCCTATATATATATTGTACACATATTTATGCTGAGTTAATAGACTGTTTACTCTGTTTTAGAGTATCTTGGATGGTAAACTTGCATTTTAATATATTAATCATTGGTAAAGATTTCAGATCAATCATATTTCACTGTTAAGTGATCAGTCAAAGACATTAGCATAGGAACTTTATACTGATTTGGACTTAGATCTGTCCCAACTTTATTTAATACATAGTCAAAGCAACAGATAATGAAAATGCAGCAGGATAAATCAGATAAAATTGCAAAATTGACCTATTATCTTTTACTAAGGAAATAAAGTGGCTTGACTCTTCCTGACTGGTGTATAACCCCTTCATTACTTTGAGTTACATAAGAAATTAGTATCACACTGGGGTGTTTATACAGACATCACTGTACTGTATGCAGGTAAGCCCAGGTAAGCTTGTCGTCTTGGGTGTGTGTAGCCTGACTTTATCAGACTTCATGGTTCATTATGTGGTATTTTAAAAACAAGTAATGAATGATTTGTTTGTGTATCAAACATATTGAAGTTGTAGATCTTTTGCATGGATCAAATTTTAATTCAGTTGGATTTGGCTCAGTAATATTTTATTAATCCCAGATGAACATATTTTTTTAATCATTATTAATAAGGAGGATATTGTGTATTACATTGTTAGCAATTAATGATTTTGACAACACACTTTCTGGGTTTTATTCACTGTGTGCAGTGTGACTGTTATGCACTCTGCTGTCATGCTAAGGTCACATTTGCTTTGTTA
Source organism: Zenarchopterus dispar (assembly GCA_028564865.1). NCBI lineage: Eukaryota > Metazoa > Chordata > Actinopteri > Beloniformes > Zenarchopteridae > Zenarchopterus > Zenarchopterus dispar. Next base: position 12,439 of record JAOWBL010000871.1, on the reverse strand, counting down.
CCAACTCAAGCCTTAAGGCTCTCCCAGATGGTCGATGACAGATGCCCACAGTTGATGTTGCCCTTGGCTGGAGTGTAGCCCCTCCCTCCAGATTAAGAAAAAAGGAGAAAGGTATTCCTAAGTTCCTATAAGGTCCCAGTCTCCCATTTGTCCTTCCCTATTTTTACATCGTCTTCTTTCTCTCACACTGTGGCTCTGGCCATGCACTACGTTCTCATTGCATATATATTAAAATAGTACAGATGACTGGAGTTTCTCTCTTCCATTTAGAGTTTCATAAAATTCTCTCCGCCTTCATTTTTCTGGTGACCCAGGATTTCAATGAGACGCCAGTTTTCATATCCTTTATGTCCACTCACAATTAAAGAAGCTTGATTTATTTTGTAACAATCATACTTTCTCAGCCTGCTAGCACATGTGGTAATATATCATGTCTGCTCTGGTTTTGTTAGCTGCATTGTTGTGCTCCACCTGCGTCTACAACTACATTACTATGCAATGTTGGGTAACTTTGATAAAACAGAAGAATTGCTTCCAGACTCTAAAACGATAAGTTTAAACTAGTGACTGATGCTGAAAACCTATAACATGTTAATTTGCTTGAAAAAAAAACTGTTAAGAGAGTTTCAAAGTCATATTCAGGATAGGTATTGTTTATGATAAATAACCTTTAGCTTATGATTAAATTGTGCACACATATTAATGCACCAACACAAAACTAGCTCACTAGTCATTCTAATTCAGCATACAAGTTTGCTCTATCCAAGTTTTTGTTTATCTCTATAAGACAGGAAATTCAGCCTCAGTTTAAGAGAACCTAGACAGAGAAAAAATAAATGTTATTCCTGACTGCACTAGCAGTGAATATCTGGACAATGATTGTATTACATCTGACATATCTTATTTCAAAAGTTGTTTGTATTTATGTTGCTTTTAGTTTAAAGCCATAGTTAAGGCCAGAAATCAAAGAAACACACCTGCTGCTCACAGTATTCTTTAGTGACTTGTTGACATACATTTTGAGTACAGTAACTCTTGACAGAAAGACATTACACAGCGCTGTTCATATTCAGCTGCCAGCACCTCATCAATCTAATTCCTTGTGTGTGCAGGATCAAACATGCAGCGGTACAGTGGTGAGCGAGAGGGGGTGTGAGCGTGACTAATCTGCAGTAGCTGTGTGCTTTTATTTGCTAAATTAATTCTGTTGTCTTGTTGGCACACTTATTGAATATAATCGGAAACTGTAACTGTGTGTGCTTGTTTTTAGCTTCAATAGCACAAAAAAAATCTGTTGTGAAATTCTAAGGTTTCCGAAGTGATCAGTTCCCTGATGAAGATATTATAATATTGTTAATATATTTATCTCTTAGTCAATTATATTACTGTAGAAGACGGAAGTGTCCTGACAGATGGGAGTGGAGAGTTTAGATTGTTCAGCAATCAGCAAAATTGATCAGTCATACTTTAGAGAGAGAGAGAAAAATGCAGGAGGAATAGAGGAAAAGTGTACAAGTGCCAATCTTCAAGATCCAGGGTGATGTCCAGAGCTGTGTGAAGGTGCTTCTCATGCATGTTTGAGCTACACTTAATTATTATACAGTTGTATTTATTAATAGGATAGGATTACTAACAGAACATTTACTTCAGACTGCTTAACTTGAACATTTCATGACCATCTACCAGAGTCTAAGGTTCACTGAGTCTGTTGGATTGGCTGAGCAGCCAGAACTGGATAACAGTGTAAAATACAGAGACAAAGAGATGGCATGCAGGGCTGTCTCATCTCCAGACTCCCAACACATCAGTGAAAGTGACAGTTGATTGGCTGTTACTCCTCCTGTCTGTCTGGGAGCTACATGAGAAAAGCACATACTGTAACTCGAGTACAGACACCCAGTAAGTGTTTGTATGCACGTTGTACTCAGCGTTTGAATGTTCTAAATGTTTTATTTGTTTGTTGTTAGCAATATTAAGGCTCATCAACCTCTGTAAAACATAATGTATTGTGTAAGTGCATTTGTATTACTCATGTTGATTGAATAAAATTAATAAATATCAGTACAAGAACCTGGTTTAATGTTAGGGTAAGAGTAGATTAATGTTAGGAAAGTGATTCGAGAAGCAGATTGTGGTTATTTCTTGCTCCTCAGCAAGTAAGTCAGCATAGCATCCTCTGAAACGAGACACATGAAACATGAACGAGTGTTTGTATCCTCAGATACCTGCGGTCTAATTACAGAGCTGGCATGTCAGAAACCTGCTCTGCCTTTTTTGTTTAACACAGTAACTAATCTCTCACTACAGAGAGCAGCAAGTGTGTGTGTGTCATCTTTACTTTGAGGTGTCTACAAGATGATGCCAAACCTGAACGGACACATGTTGGGAGCCCAGCCAAACCACCTCCAAGGAGCATGTGTCTGTGTTTGTGGATTTACTTTTATCTGACAGCCACATGACATTTTATGTTCCCATTTTTTTCTTCATAGATATTTGTGTATTTCATCCACACTTTGACCTTGAGTCTAAGTCAGCTGCAGATTTTTTGCTTTTAAAATATTTTATATTGTTGCAGATTTGTGGATAAGAGGAAAACACCAATGACTCCCACTCAGTACTATTTCTTAAAAATATCTGCCACATAGTTTTCCTTATGTGAAAAAAATGCTTAGAAATTGTGTATTTAAATGTTTGTCATATTCATAATTTTTGTTTTTGATTCCCACTGAATTCATGCAGAGGTTAAATTCCATTTCCATAACCCATTATTACAGGCACTACCACCCTAATGAACTGCATGTAATTTATTCATTTTATGCAGGCAGTGTGCAGTATGTAGAAAAAAGAAAAAGGATCCAAATTTGCACACTGCCAATAAAGATTATAATTTTTTTCACACCAGTCAAACCAATTAATCAGTTTCAATTCATTAAACTAACAACATTTTGGCCTTCAGGAGTTTAAGATCACAGCTCAAGACAAAAGGCTTTGTTTGGTTACACAGATCAACCTCAATCACACATCTGATAGCAATTAGGTCATTACCCATCTTTGAGATGTTGTAAAAAAATAAATCCAATCCAAGTAAATCACTATCAGAAATTTTATCTGAGATATCCACTGAAAAGAAGTCTATCCATCTTCTTCCACTTGTCCGAGGTCAGGTTGTGGGGGCAGTAGCCTAAGTAGGGAGACCCTGACTTCCCTCTCCCCTGGCCAAGTTCATCTGGGTATACCCAGATTCTTGGCTGGGCTGCTAATCCCAAGGCATAAGCAGTCCTGGGTCTTCCCCAAGGATTCCTCCCAGTCGTATGGACCTGGAAGACCTCACCAGGGAGTGTCCAGGAGGCTTTCCAACCAGACGCCCGAGCCTCCTCATCTGGCTCCTCTCAATGTGGAGGAGCAGCGGCCCTACTCTGAGCAGAGGAAACTCATTTTAGTTTGTATCTCATTCTTTCGCTCACTACCCACAGCCCATACCCACTGGTGAGGGTAGGAAAGTAGATTGACAGCCCCTTCTTCACCAGAACAGACCTACACAATGTCCGCAGCATTGCTGATGCTGCACCGACCAACCTGTCAATCTCCTGCTCCAATCTTCCCTCACTCATGAACCACGCCCACATAAATAAGATATTTAAACTCCTCCACTTGATGCATGGTTCTTGACCCAGAGAGGGCGCACCACGTGGATAACTCAGATTTGGAGGCGCTTATTCTCATCCTAGCCAGTGATACATTTCAAAATACATATTAAATTAAAGTCTATATGAAGATCTAATGTGGAGAGATAAGAGTTTTCATGTAAATGAACAGTGTTCGCCTGTGATGGGCTGGGATAGACTCCAGCAGACCCCCGTGACCCAGAAATGGATTGAACGGGTCTAGAAAATGGATGGATGGATGAACAGTGTTCTCTCCTGGACAATAAAATATTACCGCTCATTGCAGGTAGATCCGATTCCAACATGTTTAAAAAGTGGCCCAACATGCAAAGGGGGTGACTTAGACTTTTTATTCTCCAGGTTAAAATATTGTACAATCTATTGTCTAAAAACTCTTAAACCAAATGATCTGAAAGTAGACTTTGGCTCCGTTTGAAACTGCACACTCTGCTCTCGATTTATAATGTTGTGTGGAGCATCTATTGTGTATCACTCCGACAGCTGTTAGTATGTAGCATGCCACCATAAAAACAACTACGCTATTGCACAAATGAAAGCTTGGCTCCCATCGTAGTGACACATTTCATTAGAGATATATTGTGCAATACTATGCTACTACTACTAGTAGTAACATAGTATACAGTTTCAACAACAGGTTTTAATTTGAAATGTTTCTTGTTGGTACCCCTTATAATTGGATATCTTAGGTAAATTTCTGATAATGATAGTTTAGATCTGATGTTTTAACTTCATCAGGATATCGCTAAGAATTTCTAAAAACAAGTATTACCTAAAATGAGGCACACTGTATTGACCCAAAAACAAACAAACAAAAAAATTCCTTTCAAATATATCTGAAAAAGTTAGGTAATCTTATATTTGGGGTTTAGACTTTGAAACACCTGGTCCATCCACAACAACTGGTGGTGCAGATGAATGTTGCGGCATAACAGACTTTGTTTACGGTGCAGGGAGTCTAGATATGAGCGGACAAGACAACGGGCCACTTATTTTGTTTATTTGTTTTGTTTTCTGTAAGATTTATATCAATTTCACTTGTCACACTTTGTTCAAATGCTTTCTTTAACAAAATAACACACTTAGACAGCAAAATGCCGGTGCACAGACAAAGCACCTGAATGTACACAGACTCTGATACTGGTCTGGCCCTCAGGCATGATCTCAGAGAATGCTGTCTTTCTATCTTTAACTTTAGTGATAAAAAGACAACAGCTGCCATAAATTTGTTGAAAAGTAATCATACCTGAGTCAAAAAAGCTCTTACTAAAACAAGACTTGGTATTTCTTTTTAATTTTTAATTATTTTTTTTTAAGTTGCATCTTAAAAAGGAAAGGGTTGTCCTTCAAGTGGGGCTGTCTTATAGTCAGGTCAGTACAATACTTTGTATGGATAGATTTGTATTTTGTAAATTATATCTTTTCACACTTGTTCACTTGTATTCTATTTTTTGATATGGATTCTTTTTGACTGCATGGATGTTTTTTCACCATCACGGTGAAAACAGTAATGGCTATCAGATGTGTGACTGTTGTGTGGCCTATAAAATAAACCAAACTGTGATTAGTTTAAAACATGCAAATAGAGCTGGAGTGTGCAACACTTTAAGATGTTCAATGTCCAACAATACACACCTGTGAAATGTCACTGCATCATACTCCTAGTCCCACTTCAAGAGAAACATACAGACTAAAAATATGCACTCTCCAAACAGCTCCCACTCACTTACTTAACCCAGTGAATCACTGCAGTATATGAGTGGAACATTTGCACATGACCTTGTCGCCAAGATCTGACACTTGTGCTGTGGGATTATGTTCTGTATGCTAATGCAGTACTGTATATATAGTGTATAAATTGAGGATGAGTTAATGTCTGTTTTTGTGGTATAGGTCTTTGAGCATTGTTGGTGCGTCTTATGTGTCTTTGCACAATTATGCTCTGTTAAGCCTCCTCTAGGTCAGCCTTTAATCTCTTTGGGATCCTGTGTGTATGACCAAATTACACAGGACAATATACAAAATATGAATATATGACATCCTCTATAGTCATATTTTGTGTATTGCATATATGAACGTTTTTTCAAGACAGTTCAGAATTGCTTGCACAGCACAATATACGATGACAGACTTGGAGCTACAAAGAACGATATCATGATATTTTCAAGACTGGTGCATTTTGGTTGCACAAATGAAACAAGGACTATTTTAGATGATAAAACAGCTCTGATTTATGATGATTTTTTTTAAAATAGATAACAACTGAATAATTAAGGTATTAGTGAAAGGTTTTCTTGTAACTTTTTTGTCTGCATATATTTTAATTTCCTGTAACTTTAAATGTAGGAACATGTTAGTATGTTTGCATTAGTAATATTTGGAGCTGTTTTATTATCAGTTTTGTACATAGCTCTGGGAAGACGGAACATGACGGCACTCAAGTTTGTCAAGTTTAACAATAAAAACAGTGAATCCACAGAGGAGTTTTGATGCTTATGAGGTCAAATATTCACGCAACAGACCACACTCAGATAATTATGAGCCTCCTAAAGAGACGGGACAAGGACTGAAGTTACCTAATGATGGCTAGTGTGTCCAGAGAACTGTAAGGTTTGCAGTAATAATGTCTAGTATGTGCTATAATCAGAGTAAAACAAGGCTGTTATGAACACCATCACTAAAGCAATGAGCCACTCTGCTATCAGTCTAACATGCTTTTACATCTCATCTGGAACACAATCAAATTTCCTTGTTTGTTATCCTCGTTTCTAAAACCACAACTGCAGTTTTTTTGGGACATACATAGTTTTGAAGAGTTATTTCTTCTCATGCACAAAATGTACCCAGGTATAGGAAGTTGCTGGTAGGCCAGCAACTTGTGGACTACGTGTGGTTAAAGGTGTCAACTTGTGAAGTCTATGAACACACAATATTATACATTCATGAAAATTATTACTAAGATCCAACTAATTTAATCAAAACTGCAAACTCATTGTCACTATTTTACAGAGCGCAGAAAAAAACATGTCCATGGGGCATATTATAATGTAATGTTGTTGAAACAGAGATGAATAAATTTAATTTTGCTTGGAAAACATGCTGTTTCTTCTGACTTACTGCATTTGTTTCTCAGAAAATACATCACATAAAATACAGCAAAATATTTGCTTTTTAAAAAAGATTTATTACTTCCTTACCAAGCAAACTCAGTCGTAGTCTGCTGTTCATGTTTCCTTGAGCACAATTCAACAGTATGTGGCTTTTCCATCTCTTTTTCCTTTTTCTGTAAAAATTACAGCACAATTGACCTGAAATTGCTCAGACTGATATTCACAAAAGATGTACAAGGTTGCCTAGCAACACAGCTGTAATTGTAGTCCACGTGCTACTCCCTTATTCAATATTCATTCATTGTAGTGTTACTTGCCTAAAAAAAAAAAAAAAAAACAGTTAGTAGAAATAGATTAATATGTGAAGAGTTTACTCATGTCTCTATAGGTTTAATAACCGATCCCTTGAAATGCATTATCTTGTCACTCTATAAATAACACTCCTTGTAGTGATTATTAAAACCATCAGAATTATTACTCATATTCCCCTACGGTTCAGTTTTTCCATTCCAGGCTGAGTACTTCATCTGCTGTCATCTGTTGTTGATGTCATGGAACATCACTGACAGGTGCTGCGGCGAGGCGAGAGAACTCATCCTGGCCTCAGTGTCTGGTTTAATGCCATTTTTAAAAGAGCATATGTCTGTGCCAAAACATCTCATTCACAGAAGCCTTTCATCCACTTTTTCACACATCTGAACTAGATCTGCTTATTCCAAGAAGTTTCATTGATCGCATCTTTGACAGAACTGAAAAAATTTAGGGGTTCAGAAGGGTCACGAATCTGGAAAGATGCTGGATTTGTTGTGTCTTCATTCTCTAAGGACAGTCTAAATAGAGAACTTGGTTCCCTGAAAGATATTCTTAGGCCACCTTGTACTGTTGTTATACTTTCAACAGCCTTTAAGACAGATTGGCAGTGTGCATGGTTTAAGAACAAAAAGCATGGCTTCATGGCTTTTAAAGTGTAATCGATATGCTTTACAGGACAGTTGTGTGGAATTAAGATACTATATACGTATATATTTAGAGACAGGTGTCATATTATACTGTGACCCAGTGGGAAAAAATACAAGATGATCCATATGCTGAGAGAATGATTTTAATGTGATTTAAAAAAAAATGGAACTAAATATTTTTATAAATTAAAAATAACTTTTAAAAAAGCTCTCCTACTCTCTGCACTGGTATTTATCCAAAAAAAAAAAAAAAGTAAACAACTAAGGCAGTTTGCTCTTGGGGAAAGCTGGCAATTCTACATCTCTTGAAAGTCTTTTGGTCCAACTCCTTTGCTCTTTTCATTGCCAAAGTTTTTCTCTCAGAACCCCTTATTTGTCAAAGCTTTCTGATAAACGAATGCACGCCTGGTATGAAACAACAGCAACCAAAGGCAGGCGCCACATCATACAGATGGTAAGGGCAGCTTGAGGGAAACAAGCTGAACAGGTTGGCACTTTTAAAGCAGCCTGTCAGCTCAGTTTCCACCTGGCTAGACTGTGTGTGACTGTTGCTGCTGCTGGCTGTTAGTCTCCAGTCAACCTCCCACAGCACGCATCAAACTTTAGACTGCACTGATTAGAAAGTGGCATTAAAGTCAAAGACAGCGGTTTTAGTTATTTGCTAGTGAAGGGTGGCTTTCCTAAATGAAGAGGACGTTTGTTCTCTTTAAGTTAGAACATCAAACATTTAGTACCTCAGTTGATTACATTTTTTACCATAAAGGAAAAGAGCCATGTAGGTGTCAAAGAGAAGGATGAACAACTCATCGCTGTTGTTGGCACCCATGACGAGAACATTACACAGGAGCTACAAGTGAGTCCCTTGATAGAAAAGTTTGTGAAGCTGACAGGCCATTTCTACGCAGCTGTCTCCCGCCATAAAGCAAAGATGTTAAGTGTCACACAAAGGGATGCCAGTGGCTTAGCCATTGTTATTATTATTATTATTTATATCTGTTATTTAGATTTACTGGTGACAATGGTGATTAGTTTAATGAGATCTGTTTCCATGGTAGTATTTCATTCAATATTTCAAAACGCCTTTTTCATTGATAAGAATTCTACTGAGGTAATTAAGTTTTTGTTTTTTGGGATATTTAATGCCATTACACGAACAAGACCAATTGAGTAAATAGACAATCTTACTGGGGATTGAACTGGGGAGTCAGTGGTCTGAGTATTTGCACCTATGCACCTACACACATACTTGCTTTCTGGTTTGTGCTGGCATTGGCCATGACAAGAGGTGTCATTAATAAAAATGCTCTTGTTATTTTCCAGCAGTGCCTAGTTCATAGAAGATGCTGAACTAGAACCAGCTTTGCTTAAGCTGGTTCCAGGAGTCCCATTTGTGACTTTCACTCCACACAAGTGGTTTACATTATGAATTCCAAACTAGAGCAACGTGCCTTTCATTTTCCCCTCATGTGATGTCAACATAAATAAGGGTTTAGTCAGGAATAACCATGGACTAAAAGACAAAAGGAAAAGTTCTGGGAAATGGGATCACTGTGATGTTGAAGTGGATATGAATCAGGTAACAGGTGTTATTCTGTGGTATAAAGTAGGGATAGACAAACAAAACCAATGCTGCAGATTGGGAGTGTATTGTTGCTGCTGTGAGCAAGGTGGAGCTCAGAAGCGCCAGCAATGAGGCTGATGGTAAAAAGAAAAGATCTGACCTTTAACTGTAAGAGGAATAAAATAGCTATACATAACACCTTGCGTCTGGCACTTAATTCCTCCCACCTTTATCTGATGGTCTCTCCCACACTGTTCATACAGTTCACCACGGGCTCTGACGCACAAGTACCGAGCTGCAGTCCCCCCACATAACCAAGACTTTTATCAAGTCAAGCCTTTGTTTAGTGAGGTTTTATAAATAACTATTTAGACATGGTTTCTGCTTATAAGTTGGTTTTGCAAAAAAAGCCCCATGGCCATAAAATACTAATAATCAGATGATAATATGCTGAAAAAAGGCTTAAATTCAGCCTGAAATACGTCAATTCAAGCAAATACACTCTATGTATTTGTGAAGGGTTTTTTTTTTTTTTTTTTTGTATCATGACAGAGAGTGGTACAACCTGTGCTTTATGACGCTGGCTCCAATGTAGTCTTTCCTGTTACTGGATCAACCGACAGACGGGCTGATGAGTGCTGGTATTTAAAGAGCTGCTGAGGCTAAATAGCTTGGCCATTAAGAGGACAACAGATACTGTGTTCATAGATAAAGGTACTCTGATGTTTGAGTTTGTCTCAGAGGTCCGTGATATCCAAAGATCCAGCCTTCGGTTCATACAGGATCTGTAAACTGGGCTAAAGTCTCGTACATGGATACTACTTCAAGTAAGTAGCATATACTGTTTTACTGTGCATCAAGAAAAAAAAAACATTTCACTGATTAATGTTAAATGCTGGACTGAAAAAAAAATGCTAAAGAAAAACTGAAGGTACCACTTTGAGAGATCACTTCAATTTTTATTAATAACTGTTTTGTTTGTTGATGTAAACTTGAAACTAACAGGAATGTAACACTTAAAGATATTTGCTGTGACATCAAGCAATCAGGCAAGGGCTTAAGGGAACTTTTTGTCTTTTCACAACTTAATCATTTAAGTGCAGGAAACTCAACACGCTAATTCTAATTGACTCACAATGTGGTACTGCCTACTCCTTTTCTGCAATTTTAGTATTACCATTATGTAATTATCACAACAATCATGTTTCCTCACAGAGAGCGGTTTTTACCTTCAAGTTAAATTCAATAACACGCAAGATCAGAACTTTTTTAAGTCGGGCAAAACAACAACGCACGTGAACCATAAAGTTTGCAGACCATGACTTAATATAATGAGTGATGTATGGATTTCTGGAGGTCTGAACTTCATATTTAGTTGTGAATTTTTGCTTTACTAGAACTTCATAATAGATATTAAAAGGGTGTCACATCATGACTGACATCGCAAGCTCATTCAGCTATGCCTGGCAGTTAGTGCATCATATTAATCTGTCATATTACTGGCCATTTTTAAAGATTGATGGGCTACGCAACCTGAAGGGCTCTACTGCTCTGACCAGAAGCCAATCTACTACAATGAAAACACAGCTGTGCGGAAGGTTATCAATGAAAGGTCTCAGCTGCAGGTGCCACTGCTTGTTCAGGGCAGCATCGCTCATTTCATCCGTTTGGTCCACAGCAGAGGACTGGTCTGTTGCCCAGACTGCGGTGCCAGAGAGACCCGGCAGCTCCTGACCAGCAGGCAGCTTGTTAAAAGTTGTTTTTAATGGGGGCCACTGGTGCCAACTCCAGCTGACCACATAAAGAGGAGCGACTGGATCAACTCCAGTGGCTCCAGTGTGCTGGTAGGTTCACACAGTGACTGGTGCCATTAATGTATCATATTACGTATTTGAAAAAGAAAATTTCTGAACAGTGCTGGACCTTGAATTAACATGTTGGTACTGATGTATGTAGTCTACAGTAAAAAGGCAGTATGAAAATGTACCCAATTAGTTTTTAAATGAATAACCACCCACAGAAATGTCTTTTTTAAAAGATATTATGCCACATTTTTTTAACTGCACATTAAGATGTATACGGGCATGATTAAAAGAAAATAATTACTTGAAAATGATCTTTATTTTATGAATTTATATTTACCCATCAGATAAGGTATCCATCATTTTCTTTCAATTTTGACATCTTAAAAAATTCCCACCAGTGGACACATACCAGCAGTGTGAGGAGCTAAATGACCACTGTTCGCCTTTAGAAAAATATCAACAGTAATCCCTTTTCACACGCTTTCTTCCATGTTCAGAATTTGAATAAATCCGGACTTAAGCCATTTGTGTAAGCTCCTCTTATATCCAATCCAGACAACTTCACCATTTCACCAGTTTGTTGATTAGTGGTGCAGTGGACCACAGAACTGTGGTCAGTACGGACCAGAACTCATGGTTCATACGTTGCCAAGCTTCTAATCGTAATGTGAAATAAAATTTCACCACACCATTACTATTTATTAGAATCTAAATACTCAACAATTTTACAACTTTTATTGCAGAGCTGCTGTGAAAAGATACAGAGGAAGCTGTGTGTGGTCATGTGACTGATGAAGGGGGTTGCTTGAGACAGAAATGGAGGAGCTGATTTACTTAAAGACTCCTGAACATGTTTGGGAGCACTTTGGCTTACCTGTGAAATATGATGACAATGGGAAAATGGTTGTAGGCAATCATGACTGAATGCAGGATATGTTTATTTACTGTTTTTAAAAACAAAAAGAATGTTTTTCATCATGCCATCTATTGTCTTTTGAATGTTTGTGTACTTATTTTGAAAACTTTTCAAGTCTTGGACATCTTGAGTTTGGTTATTGTTTAAGTCCATATATTTTTATTTATTTATTTATTTTGCTGACCTGAAAAATCCAAACATCCAGTCTGGTCCATGATCCAATCTAATGACTCAAATTCACAACTTCATTGATCTCTTCCACCCGTATCGCTAATTGTTTAATCTTCCCAAGACTGTGTTCATTGTATACTCCATACAGTTACTAATAACAGTATTTTGGGATTTTAATGTATGAGTTTATGGTTTTGTTAAATTAATTGTTTATATATATATATATATATATAT
>JAOWBL010000870.1:0-16569 GCA_028564865.1 Zenarchopterus dispar | reverse complement strand
GGTTCCCCCAGGTCCTACCGTGGTGGCGACGCTGGTTCCCCCAGGTCCTACCGTGGTGGCGACGCTGGTTCCCCCAGGTCCTACTGTGGTGGCGACGCTGGTTCCCCCAGGTCCTACCGTGGTGGCGACGCTGGTTTCCCCAGGTCCTACCGTGGTGGCGACGCTGGTTCCCCCAGTTTGTACCGTGGTGGCGACGCTGGTTCCCCCAGGTCCTACCGGGGTGGCGAAGATGGTTCCCCCAGGTTCTGCTGCAGCTGCTGCTGCTTTTCCTCCCCTGGATTCTTCATGACAGCAGAGTGGTCATAGTGCAGTGGTTAGCTCTGACAATTCACAGAAAGAAGGTTCAGTTGGGTGTTGATTTAGTTGGGTGTTTCTGTGTGGAGTTGGCATGTTCTCATGGGTCTGCTTGGGTTTTTTCCAGGTACTCCAGTTTCCTCCCTCTCCAAAAACATAAAAAACAAACTGATTTAATAAATATGTGTGGCAGTGTAAGGAAGCTGTAAAAGTGTTTTGAAGGCCATCAGCATGCTGTTGTAAATCTGCCATTTCTGGGTTCTCAAATATTTTACTCGAGGGAATCATCTTTTAGCTGTGGAACGTTGAACTCAGAAGAGGATAGAAACAATTTTACAACAGTTTTTCTGGAACTGTGTAAAATCAGGCCTGAACATTCCAGAACAGCAAACATTTTTCAGCTAACCTGCTGATGATCCGTTCAATGATGAGGATCAGCTCCTGGCTGCTACTCTTAAATCCTACAGAAGCAGTAACAGGGTACTCCATACTGCCCATAAGTTTCTTCTCTCTCTCTTTAACAGCATTTTTCTTAATGACATGTAGTTCTATATTGTTAATCTGAGCTTGTATTTGTTGGTACTAAAACCCACTATTGATTTTTAATCACACTTCTGTAATCTTTTCAGCTTCACTGTAACTAAGTTCTTTACAGAACTTGGACTGATTCAATTCTTAATCCTTGATGATTCAACTTGGCCATTGCCATGACAACAGATGAAGTCCTCATGAAACAAAAGTTGGTCTCAAGCCTCAACAAGAACATGAGAAAACACTTTATTAAAGCAAAACATCTTTTTTGTAGAAGAATGCAGCAAACAGAAACCAATGACAGTCTCTTATATTCAGGTTTATTTTCTCCTGACATTTTTAATCACTATCTTTCGTTCATCTTATTGGATCGTCTCGAAGACTCAAGGCCACATTTGTCATTGTGCAACAAGAAATAAGATGATTATCAGTCACGTGATTGAAGGTCTCACATAAAACAAGTGCACTGGAGTACACGTACAAGGCCCTGAAGCCCAGCCCCTCCCCCCACCATCACCTGACAGCTCAGTCCCTCCCCCTACCATCACCAGACAGCCTTAAAGAAACTGGGTGGAGTTTTGGGTCACTACCTGCTGATCTGACCGCGCTCTAAGGTTCTGCTGCCTTCAGCTGAAACGATGGTCAGAAGTAGCTTTTAATCAGCTTCTCAGATCTTTATGGACATTTGAATTGATCAAAGTCACTACTGACACAAGAGTATTTAAAGAGGACGTACTTGGGCGATAAGACTTTTGAAGATCAGAACTTCAAGTTTAACTTGTAACAAGTGGTAGTTTAATGTGTTAGTGGTTCTGCTCTCTGATTCAGCAGCTGCTTAAAGCCCACCTTAGGCTTTATATTTTAACATTTCTTCCGATAATCTTAACGGATGTTTCAGTAGTTTAAAACCAGCTGAAGTCAAAATCCAAGCCTTGTGCCTCATTGGTCAGCTGACCTGAGTTTCTGGTGCAGCAGTTGATGTCTAGCCTCACCTGGACTCACTGGCGGAGCAGAGTCCTGACCGGGACCCTCCTCCCCTCTGAGACCAGACGGGTCAGAACTGTTCAGATCAATCAAAGCTGCAGACTGCGAGAAGGCGGTCTGATCAGCAAGAGGCGCCAATGTGCAGGAAACAACTCCAGACTTTCCTCAAAGCCACCACAGCTGCTCAGAAATCCCTCAGACATTAAAACATTCAACCTTGAAACACCGAAGGTCACTAATTTAAATTAACTCTTTTCTTTTCAGTTAAACAAGCTCAAAGATTCCAAGCAGCTCTTTTAAAGACTAACATTTGTAATAAAAAAAACTTGAGTCATCCATCTCTCTAAGAACAGATTCAGACAAACTGAATAAATGTTTCCATTTATTTTTGAGGTTTGAAGGGAAATCTGAGCTGCTGCTTCGTCACGGAAGCAGCTGGTGTTGCTTAAGGCTGTACCTGATGATGTCAGGACAGATTCAGTACAGAGCTGAAGCGGGGACTTCAACAGCAAAGACAACCTGATGAGATGTCATCACTCCAACTGCACCTGCTGGTCAAAGCTGACTGGACGCTGCTGAAGACAAAACATGACAGTTGCTGCTCCACTCAACCCTGTTCCTCACACTCAGTTGTCGTGGTTACAGCTCCTCCTATAGATTGGCATGTTGATGCTGTGGAACGCTGGCACCCAGCGGTTGTCATGGAGACCCACATTGCAGCCAGGCGCACCCCTGCGGGCATTGTGGCAGCACATCCAGTACCCAGGTCCATACGGCAGCGCCTGGCAGTATGGCTTGTGGTGCCAGCGGCACAACGACACATCACCTGGCTCATACCGCTTCTTGCACTGCTTGCAGGGGTCATCACGATAACGTGGGTCACAGACCCAGAGTGAGTCAGCGGGCCGTACGGCATAAGTGTCGATGATGAAGGGAAAGTAGCTGCAGGAGCATTTGAGCGCGGCAAGGCTGCGAGTCGGGAGCAGCGCCAGGATCTTCACCAGCAGGTGATGTGGCAGCACCAGCAGATACGAAGGTGGGGCCAGCAGCCGGCGCAGCCGCTCACGCAGCTCCAAGAAGTCCTGCGATGCTGACGGGCTCCGACCCAGAGACACCACAACAGAGTTTGTTGATGGACCAGAAACCGCGCCCTCCAGGGGCTCGGTATCCTCAGTGGTTCTCTTCTCTATTCTTCTCACAAAGCGACAGGGGTCGGGGTTTATAAAGTCACAGGGGGCAGGGCTTAAATTTGATGGAAGAGATCGGTTGGGCTCCAGATACAAGCTGGTTTTGTAGTGGGTGGGTTGGCGGTCTGAGTATGGGGGTTGGGCCATCTCAACAGGGGGCAGAGTTAAAAACAACAGGCCAGGTGGAGGCTCCACCTCCTCAGGCTGAGGGGGCTGGGCTACAGTCTTCTTGATTCCATCCCTTCTGTCCTGAGACTCACCTACGTGAGGTACAGCCACACCTGGCGAAGCCAATGTTTCCACGCTGTTTCTCTGTGATTGGCTGCTCCAACTCAGTGCTGATAACTCTGCTACTGATGATGTCACAGAAGATATCACTGATGTCAATGATGACACCACCGACTCTACTGCTGATGTCTGCGTTGTTGATGACATGACTGCTGACGTTGCTGTTGGGCTGAAGGCCTGGTCAGAGGTGGCCAGCAGGACCCGACCCACAGTCCTCCTCAGGCTGCTGGTCCTGGAGATTGCCCTTCCTTCCCTCCTCCCACACTCCAACTCGAGCTTGGCCACCATCTCTGACACTCTGACCTTCTCAGGCTCCTCCCCCCTGACATCCAGCCCCTCCCTAACTTCTGGAGGGGCAATCCTGGATAGCAAGATGGAGGTGGAGCTCCTCTGGAGAGCAATTAGAGGTTTCCAGTCTGGCTGCTGCTCGTTCGCCCTCCGCTCCAGGAAGGCTACCATTTCCACAACCGACACCTTTGGCTCAGTCTCCTCCGGTTCTGCATCAGGTGTGACGGTAGGCTGCCGCTCATTCCCAATTGGGATCCCCTGGTCCTGCCGGAGGTTCTGGTTGTTTGCAGACTTGCAGAGCCGTTTGGCCTCACTGTTTTCCTCCCAGCTGTTTTTTGCCTTTGGAACGCGTGACATCGTGATGGTGCTGCAGCTGCTGGTTACGGTGCGTTCTTCAGCCCCACCACAATCTGCCTGGCTTTGCTCAGATGCAAATAGGGCGATCTTCTCACGCACATGTCCAGGTTTGATAACGGTCCACACGTTGAGTGCAGTGTCCGTCATGTCCTCCGTTGTGGTCAGATGTGGTCCAAGCCCGCCGTTCTTACAGGTGGGTTGTGAGGGGCGGAGCATTAGGGTGGATCGGGGCGATGCCTTCAACTGGGCAGATGTCACGGTGGTTCTGTTACAGCTGAGCATGTTGGTAGAGATGACACTGAAGGGGAGACGTTTGGTGCTGCCGTTGCTATGGTTACTGCTCAAGGTCTTCAGCAGTGTCCCCTGCTGGCTCACAAACAGACTGCTGCGCTGCGACATCTGAACTCCAGCTACATCCAAACACAACTCTGAGCGGACCAGCTTTGGATGAGACTTCAGATGCATGATGGACCTGAGAGAGGGACAGAGACGGATCACTAAAACTGAGAGGTGACAGAAAGAAAGATTCATAAAACTGAACACTTCCTGTGAGGACATTAGTGCATTAGATTACAGTAACCACATCTACCTGTGCTGACTGGCTGGTGGTGCAGGTGAGGGTGTGATCCAGCTTGGAGTGAAAGCTCCTCCGATCCTTTAACGTCACATGTTGGATCTTCTGTCCTTCCTCCGACTCCACAAACTTTTTTACAGCTGTCAGACACAAAAAACCTGCAGGTAAAAATGTTAAATGAACTGACAGTTTCAGCTCCATGAACAGGTGATTCATGTCTGAATCATGCTCTAGATCAGGGGTCACCAATCCTGGTCCTCGAGGGCTCCTGTCCTGCAGGTGTTTCCCTGCTCCAGCACCTGATTCTAGTTAAAGATCATTAACAGGTCGTCATCCAGGTCTGAACAAGTCTGTTAATGACACAGAGACTTGTGTCATGGTGTGAAGAAGCAGGAAACATCTAACACATGCAGGACAGTAGCCCTCCAGGACCAGGACTGGTGACCCCTGCTCTAACAGAACCATATGAAAACACTCCAGTTCATATCCAATCAGAGACACTGCTCCTTCACATGGTCACAAGTCCAGTTTTAGTCGGTTCTTTCTCAACTTTTATCAGAATGAATCAGCAGGTTCGAACTCGAAGATGTCATCCTGCAAGATGGTTTCATTTAAAATAACCTAGATAAAACTGTAGCGATTAAGAATAACTCAGTTAACAAGTGTCTATACTGGTCCCGTTAGACCTCAGATGGTGGACCAGTGTAGACACCGGTGCTGTCAGAGCTCATGGCGGCATTTCTCCAGGGTTTTCTGAGTTTTGGTTGCTCCAGCTGTGACGTGAATAGTGACAAAAGCACACAAACAAACGGTTGATAATCAGCTGTCACTACAAAGTTCAGAGGGGACAACTGAGAGGTTTCACCAAACAGCTGAGATCAATAAAGGTTCCTAAAGCAGTCTGCAATAAATTAACATCTTCACTTCCTGCACCACCTGTACCTCTGCGTAGCTCAAAGTTGGAAACGCTTCATGGAAATTCACTGGAATAAAACATGAATTTGAAAAACTGCAGGTTAGCCAACATCAGTGAATTTTAATATAGTTTTAAAATCACAAATCTTTCAGCACATTCTTGGTGAAATACAAATATTATATAATTGTTCGCCTTCATGACCTCATGATTTGGAAATCAAAGCAGCTACAATCCAAAATTAAGTCTTATTAAACACCTCCATATTAGAAAACACATCTGAGGTTGTAGTTCATCAAAATTTTGACTGGCGTAGTTTTCTCTTAAAAGGGGCGGAGATATTGTGCAACGCCAAAAGTACCCGGATGTAACAGTATGTGAAGCCGCCCCCTGGCGGCACCAACGCGCTACAAGCGCCGAAGAGCAGTTCAAGCTCTGAAACGGTGCACCAATCCGCAAGAGCTCCTCTCAGGCATCTATCAGACTAAAGCCAAACTTCAACAGTCTGTTAAATACTTCCTACAACTGCTGAGGTCGAGGTTAGCAAAGTTAAATATCAGTGAGACATCATGTAGCCATGGCTAGCTGGAGAGCGTTAAACTACAGGCCCCGGTGGTGATTAAAACACACACACACACACACACAGACACACACAGAGAGAGACACAAACACACACACACAGAGACACACACACACACACCAGCCTGGAGACCAGACAGGACGAGTTTGCTGAAACTGAAGCGGAGCAGAGAAAAAAAAAGGCCGAGACTCCACCGACCTGGAGGACCGGCTCCGTCCGTGTCCGTTCGCTGAAACTAGCCGAAGACAATCCCACGGAGGCTGAAGTCCACGTCCTTGGCTCTGCTGCGGGTCTGGGGGCCTGCTGCTGTCACAGAACCAGCTGCTGGTCATGAAGCTTGAAAACACTTCGCTGCCCTAATACTACCGTGTTGATGAGGCGTTCACTTACCTCGGAAATCTTAACTTTAATTAGGATTTGGGTCACACCCAAGTTTCAAACTGAAAAAACCTACAGACCAGATGGGTTATTATGAGCCATAAATATTGATAACAAGGTATTAACATATGGTTTGTGCATAGAACTATATTATGAACATATTTACTGACATATGTTTAATTATGCGTGTATAGAACTGAAGTCATAATTAAACATGCTATCAAGAATTACACTAAACTGTATATTTCCACAAACGCCACAATTCCTTTGTGAGCGACTTGGCCTTTCAGGGTTCCAACGCAGGGCTAGTGAGATGTCTCTGACTTTCAGAATCAGAAATCCGCATTAAGGAAGGAGCCATCTTAAGCTGAAAATCCCGATTTTAATATAAAACCGAAACGCACCGAGCAATACGTCACCCTACGTCTGTACGTCATGACGCAGCCTAAAACAAATTCACGGTTCACGGTCAGATTACGTTATAACTTTACTGTTCCATTTTTGCTGAGGAAATAAATATTAATATTAAAAAGGACTCTTGAATTTGAAAGAGAAATAGCAAACCTCAACTCAATAACCATTTACGTTATGAGATATTAAAGACCAAGAAATATCTGACACAGCTAACTCGGAACTTTTCCATCCCAAATAAAATACCAAAAAAGATGTATGTCCTTTTGTCTTAAAATGTATTAACTACCTTTCTACTAAATAAATTTCACCAACAGTGGCTCAAATAATGTTTATGTGCAACGATGAATAAATTACTGTCAAAAGTAAAGTATTGTTTTTCTTACATGGTTTAACGGTGATATATTTTGAACAATATTTATTTATTTCATTTGGCTGTATGTTGACATGTTTGTGATGTAAAGAAAAACTGAAATACAGACAACTGAGCAATTCCAACATTTATTGTCCATTTATGTTTCTTTAAAGATGAGACAGCACAAAGAGAAGAAAAATATAAAAACACTGCATACAAAAAGCTTCAGCAACCAAAAGTTAACCACCAATCTGTTTCAGCCAAAGCTCAAGGTACTGAAGCCAGGATGGAAGAAAGAAAAACCACAACTAGTTCCTCTGCTGTTAAATGTAAAAGTTAAATTGGGGTGCGGTCTTTTGATTGGTGGCCAGGGCAGCCGATGATT
The DNA here is from genome assembly GCA_028564865.1 of Zenarchopterus dispar. Lineage (NCBI taxonomy): Eukaryota > Metazoa > Chordata > Actinopteri > Beloniformes > Zenarchopteridae > Zenarchopterus > Zenarchopterus dispar. The sequence continues at coordinate 9,044 of JAOWBL010000870.1, read as the reverse complement.
ACCTGTTATCACTTTAGCTACTAACAAAGGTAGTTCATTCATATTTTAAAGAGAATTTGTTTTGTGCTGTGATGTGATGGACTGGCTATCTGTCCGGGTGTACCCCTGACAATCACCTGCGATGAGTTGGGATAGGCCCTGCAGACCCCTGTGACCCAGTAAAAAGGACTCGGAAAATGGACAGATGGATGTTTTGTTGTGTTGTTAACTTTACTAACAGACCGCCTGACTGGTTCTGGGTCAGTCTGGAAGGATATGAAGACGAAGCTTAGCAAAGAGCAGGCAGCTTGTGCTAACCTAGCATCAGCGAAACACGGTGGTCATTTCTGATTTCACTATTGAAACAACCTTTTAAAACAGGAAGTCCTGTTGCAAATGTTCTCCGGCAGCTCCTCCAGATCTCTGGCAGATCTCCCTTTCAGATCCCAGATAGATCTGAAAGGGATATTCAAACTGGATTTAAAGTAGAAGAGCTCTTTGGCATCTTTCAGAGTTTTCAAGTAGATCCCTGATCAGTCCCTAGTACATTTACAATGGAGATCCAGTAGCCCTTTGATTAATCTTCATTAGATCTCCTGGTGCAATCTCAATGTATCCCAAATGGATCTCTAGCAGATCTATGGTGAATTTCCAGAAGAGGTCTTTGACATCTTCTAAAGATTCCCTCTAGATTTCTGTTGGATCCTCGGGACATCTACATTGGATTTCCAGTAGATCTTTGATAGATCTTCATTGGTCATATTTTGGCATAGCCCCAGAGTATCCCGAATAGATCTATGTTGGCTTTCCAGCAGATATATGATGGGACGTCATTAGATATATACTGCCAAACCCCCAGTAGGTCCTTAATGGATGCCCAGTGGATTTTTAGTGAATTTCCAGAGGAGCTGCTGTGCATACTCCACTGATTCTCAATAGACACCTGATAAATCTCCTGTACGTTTACAATGGATTTCCAGTAACTCAATGGCAGATCTTCACTGGCTCTCTTCGTCTACTCTCAGTGGATCTTTGGTGAATTTCCAGAAAAGCTTGTTGGCATCTTCTAAAGATTCCCAGTAGATCCCTGATGGATCATCAGTAGATCTACATTAGATTTCCTGTAGATCTATCATAGGTCTTCATTAGAGTTTCCATTAGATACATACTGGTATACCCCCAGTAGATCCCTGGAGGAGCCCTTGCTGATCTTTGATGAATATCCAGAAGAGACTGTCTTGGTCTCCACTATGTCCTTAGTAGATTGTTGATGGATACCTGTTAGATCTACGGTGGCCCTTAATTAGATATACTTTTATAACCCCTAGCAAATTCCTACCAGATCTGAAGTGTGTGTTTTGTGAATTTCCAGAAGCACCATTGTGGACCTCCCAAATATCCCCAGTAGATGATTGATGGTTGATGGATTCCTGGTTTATCTCCACTGAATTGCTTGTAGATTTTCAATGAATTTTTATTGGATCTACTTTTGTATCCTCTGAAGATTGCTATGGATCAGCAGGGGGTGAATCCCAGAAATCTGGTGGGTGACCTGTAGGCTCTCTGGAAGGTTCTTAGTAGTTCTTTGTTCAATGTAGCATAAACATAACATTTCATTAGAGTGAATCTATTGTTAAGTGATCCTCAACCCCTGTAGATCCCTGGCTGATCAGAAATCAGTATTAGTGGAGGGTATCCACGTGGACACTGGAAAGACTGAGATCCCCGAAGACACTGACTTTGTTAATAGATCTCAGGTTGGTGATCCGGTGTTTGTACTCAAGCAGGTGAGACTGATTAACAGCAACCTTAAACTCTGTGTTAGTACACAGGATCTTTATCTGTGGAAGCAAAAACATAAACTGTTATCAACTTGTTCATATTTTCAGTGACCAGTTCTGCAACACTACTATACATTCAAAGACCTGTTTACGCTTGAGAATTGTCATTAGAAATCAAATGATAGAATTTTCCTGAAAATGAGCTGAGTCTGACCTCGAATGGCTGAGCCTGGACGAATGGGAAGTGCTTTAGCTCTCTCTCCTCTCCTCCCCATTTCTTTCCAATGCAGCTGTTCCTGACGATCACCTTCTTGCCACTCTCATTGAAGCGAGGGTTGAAATGGAAGGCCAAATCGCTGGATGTGGACAAGTTTACTGTGATCCTGTTTACCGTGACATGAATCACCAACGGTTAGTCTATTATTCTGTATTTTAATGCACATTGTGCATGCTATTAGCATTTTATAGTCCATCGGCAAGCTGTAAAAACATTTGCATACTCCTTCAGCATGCAGGCCGCATTTCATCACTCCAAATTTGATTTGATTTCTATTTTTTGTTATCTGATATTTCATCGCATTTTTTCTGATCTTATTTTGATCTCATGCCATGCTGCAGTGTTCATACTGACTTGTTAGCGTTAGGTTTGATGGTTCCATGGATAGTGATAAGCAGCTTGTCATATACCCCGTTTGGGAGTTTGTGGTCGTAGGGAACTGCCTGTCAACAAGTCAACAAGAAAACATCTGTTTACACATTTGGTTTTCTCTCCATAATTCTTAATGTCTATCCATCTCTTTCTTGTTTCAGTTTATCTCACCAGACTATTTTGGGGGGCAGTGGGAATGGTTGGTCCAGGTCCAGCTGAAGGACCTGACCATCCTCCAGGCCCAGAGGGTTGACTCGGGTTCCCTCCAGGCCATGTGCCTTGACCACCAGACTGACCTCCAGGCCAGGTGGGGTTTGCAGCTGGTTGACCCCCAGGCCAGGTGGGATTGGCAGCTGGTTGGCCTCCAGGCCAGGTGGGATTGGGAGCTGGTTGGCCTCCAGGCCAGGTGGGATTGGGAGCTGGTTGGCCTCCAGGCCAGGCTGGGTTTGCAGCTGGTTGACCTCCTGGCCAGGTGGGGTTGGCACCTGGTTGACCCCCAGGCCAGGTGGGGTTAGCACCTGGTTGACCTCCAGGCCAGGTCGGGTTAGCACCTGGTTGACCTCCAGGCCAGGTCGGGTTTGCACCTGGTTGACCTGAGATTGACTTAAATTAAAATGACTTCACACCACCATTATAATGAGTTCTCTTCGGGTTTAGCTTGATGTTGGTTTTAAACATTTTGACCCATAAAGACATCTCAGTCAAACAGTGAAACTTGTCAGGTTTTCTGTTGTTTTAGTTATATAAAAAAGGTCATAAAAATGCACATCCTCAAATAAGTAAAGGTTGAAACAATATGAAAAACCCCATCCAGACACTCAGTACATGGAAGCAGTGGGTGCATGTTAACAATACAGATAACCTGAGAACTGCAAAACATCATGTGAAGAAGCATTACAGAGGGTTTGCAGGGTTGGGCATTTCTGTCTCACCTCAAAAACTGAAGAGAGGAGTTTACCAATTAACATGGTGTTCAGAAAATCATGGAGAGAATTAGAGGCCAATTTACTGTAAAAGAGATTATATAGCTGTTAGAAGAAAAAACAGGAGTTGGTGGATATTGTTGCAGCTACAGAAGGGAGATATGAAGACCTGGAAGACTGCAATGAAGTCAAATCTGACTACAAGAGATGAGGGGTCATCATGAAGTCTTGAACACTTGTTTTTGTTTGTTTGTTTTTTTTCACAAGTATATAATCCCTTTCACCATAAAATGTTTTCTCACTCACTCCTTGACTTTCTGAAAACCATGTTGATTGAGGAACTCTTTTTCTTCTTCTCTTCAGTTTTTGAGGTGAGACCATAGATGCCCAGGACAGTTAACCCCCTAAATACAGAAGACTGATAGTTGTACCTGGCCAAGTAGGATTGGAGGGATTTGTGGGCCAGACACCTCTTGATTGGTTGTTTCCTGCAGAAGCCCCATTGTCTAGAGCATCTGAGAGCTAGAGGAGGAGAGGGTGGATTACAGAAACTTTAAGAGTCATTACCTTTGCAAGCATCAGCTTCCTGGATGTTCATATAATTTTCAAAAATCCAGATGCATTTAAGGCTGGCTTCACACTGCTGGTGTGTTTTGCTAAAATTCAACTAACTGCAATTGAAAGTGAACACTATGTCATATAGCTATAGTGTTATCACTAAATAGATAAATCCTGAATTTTACCAGACATTCTTGTCTCATAGTGTTTTTTTTTTTTTTTTTTTGTATGCTCCAGTAATTATGAAATGCTTCCTGTTTCTTAATAACTCTTAAAGTTAGGTATAACGGAACAAGGTAGGAAGGTATTTCAGGACTGAGGAGAAATAACTCATACTTTTGTAAGGACTGGTTATCTATAAGGTACAGTAAACAGAGATAAATATTTGACATCCTGCAAGACTTGTCAAGCATTCAGGGTTGGGGAGTTCTCCGTTCCCCTCCATGAATCATGTTTGAGGGATTTGAGAGGCCCAGTGATCGCAGGAGCTCCGTTGTTTAGGACTATTAGCTTCTGGTAAGGTCTCCCAAGTTAAACTGGTCCAGAGTGAAGCACCAAGGAAAGTCTGATCCATAAACGTTTATGATGGACCAAACTAGCATTAACCTGGGGGAGAGGTTCAAGCAAGTTCTTGATGTCCATGGGATCAAGTTAGCCAGAATCCAGATAAGCTACATGAGACCACCTCCTTATGGACTCACCACCTTATGAACAGATTGATAACCTCCTGAAATGCCACTACAATATTCTGGAAACCACATCCTGTCAATAATTTTGATTATTTTTGTTAGAACTCAGAAGATGCTGTTTAAATGAGATAAAACACATTAAGAGAACTGAGTACAGAGATGAAAATCCAAATAAATCAGAACAAGACTTACGTCCATGCTGCTGCTCTGCGACCTGAAAGAGTCCAACAGGAAGAAGAATTTTAAAGTTGCAGAAGTAAATACTGTTAAAATGTGTCAAAGAGGAAACATCTACTTCCGACCTGCTGAAGGAGGATCTACAATCATGGGGGTACTTTGTTTTGTTTAAGGGTTTTTTTTGTCTTTACTTTCTTTTTGCTAAATAGATAATGGCATGGTGAAAAATGCATGTATGTTGTTGTTTATTTGAGGCTTTATTTGCCTAAAATTTAACGTTTACATGTGACTATAATCCAGACTCAAAGAGGAGCGGCTGGTGCAGCAAAAACAGGAAGGAAAACTGGCAGAACGTGACCAACAAAGTGAAAAAATAAACGAATTAGGCTTATCAATATCACTTTCATATAACTTACAACTTGGTCTAAAGAAAGTTTTTGACTTTCTACATCTCTGGCTGCTTGTTCTTCACAAAATGAAGAACAAGCTGTCAAAACAGTCTAACCACTTTGTTTTCTGCTACATCCTGACCAAACTATGCAAATAATCTCCACAGGCTCAAACAATTGTAATTGTTAACTTATTGAAATGTTTATCTGTACATGTAGTAGTTTGGTGAAGAAACACTCATCCTGGTGCTGAGCACAAAGAATCAGACATAAAGCCCACAAACACTGAAAACCCACAGTTACAGCTTAAATCACGTCTGGAAGTGTCCCTTCGTGGAGCAAACTCTCGACCATCCACATGTTCCTGACACGCCCACACTCTGATGTCACACACTTTTCTGACACGCCCACACAGATGTCATGTACCCCTTTTTGAAAAGTGTCTTTGAATCCCATCTTCAGAACCTAAAGGGCATGTTTGTTCTGTCTATTTGCATACCCATCCGCTGGTATGCAAATAGACAGAACAAACAAGCTTAGTTTTTTTGGAACACCTCCATTTACCTGAGTCACCAAAAACTGGCTGCTTCAGCTTAGCTAAAGCTAAGCTATGATTCTAACTGATGTCGACTAACCTTCATTAGGATAAAACTGTCTGTCCACCTTCATTTCAGATCTTGTTATTAAAATATGAAATAAAGACTTCTGGAGCTCCAGATGAGTACTGTTGGATCTAACAGCCATCTGTCATCTCAGGGGGTTTATCCAGTTTGTCTTAAACGGTTATTGCAACTGACTCAATTTGGAGTAGGAGGAACTACACATTTAACCAGTCCATATAAGCCCTTTGTCTCAAGTCTGCTGTACTTTCTCAGCTGTAAGCCTGAATGAAGCGTGTGTTCCTCTGTTTCTTCATTAGAACCAGACCTTGAATGAAACAACTCCACCCACCCTGAAAAACCTGCATGTTCTAAACTTGTTCAGTGTCTTTCAGTAAAGACTGAGGCGAAGCTCAGCAAGAGAGAGTTTCAGATTTCAGTTTCTGTCCTGTTTCAGCTCAGAGCCAGGCTCAGAGGATGAGGACAACCTGTTTTAGCCTTTCTGTTAAAACACCTCTCAGCTGCTGGCAGCAGAGTCACGTATCAGGAAGAAGAGTAAAGAGACATACCTGAGCTCCCTGGAGCAGCAAACACTCTGATTTCTGTTGTGGGGGACTGAAGTTGCTTTAATAGCTGAGCCTCGCCCAGCTCGCTTGCCCAGACCTGTTTAACCAATGTTACATAAATCGAGCCTGAAACAACTGCTGTTTGTCTAATTCAAACCTTACCCAAACTATGCAAATAATCTCCGTTATTTGGCCAAACATTTAAAGCATTTCTAAAACTTTCCTTTGGTGCGTCTAATCAAAGCCGTCCTGATAACATTCTGTTGAAGCTGAGTTGTGTCCAGAGTCTAAATGATCCGTGGACCGCCCTAGAGTTCCTGGGCTGGGTGTGTTGTTCCGTTGCTGAGTAAACTTCCACATTTTTTTCCACTGCTGTTTTTTTCTCTGTGGGACTCAGAGTGGAGTTTTGGTGGATTGTTTTCATTGTGTTTAGTGTGTTATGATGTGTTGCCATATGAACCCGAGAGTCAGAGCTACCTCCACAAAGAGCCACATTCATGGAAATGAAATCAGACTCAGAAAGATGAAATCGTGAAGTTAAAAAACCAAAACTTTTTGTGTGTGTTTATTTGAGCTCCAACCTGATGAGAAAGTGTAAGGAAGTGAGGAAGTTTTACTACCGAGTTGTGTTGGCTGGTCATGTGACCAGTCATTCCAGCTCTGCTGGGAATCAGCCAAGTGTCTGACTCCACCCTCTAAAATCTGAAACCACTTCTTCATCTTACTGTGTGCTGCCATGTTGGTCAGAACTGACCCCGCCCAAGGTTGGTTGATCCAAAAATAGCCAAATGGTGCAACAAGCAGGTCTGAATGCCAGTGGAAACACGCCCACTTTTATCAGTTATCTGTCTTAGCACGGCTGGCTTTTCTCATGCTAACCTATGGTGCTTTTAGCTCACATTTGTTCTGCAGTGTCGGGGTACTGCTGCGTCACCTGAGAGTCAACCAAGTCTAGCTGTCTAGGCAATCGGACTTGGCTACCTATTGTTAGTGGTTCTTTTTGTCAGCCTTGAAGGTTCCTGGAATAATAGGAGGCGAGGGTCTCCAGCTGCTGTCAGAAGTAGAGCTGATGATCTAGAGACATCTAGATGGTGTCCTCTGATTAGTTGTGGTTATCTCCTTTCCCTGCTGCTGGAATCCTCTATCTCCACCAGGACCAGCATCTTCACTGCTGTCTCCACTTGCCTGGGACAACGGTTTCTGTGGAGAGGTGTCTGCACTGGTACAGTGTCTCTTTCCCAGCCAGTCTGGAGTTCACACCAGAATCCAGATGAGGAGGTACAGCTGTGGATCCCCTGCCTGCAGCTCATCCTCATCGTAGGTGCCACTGTTCATGGCAGAACATCTGGGCCCTCTGGACCAGAGATACGCAGGGACACAATTACCCCCATCATCTCCTCACCCCGTTTGCCCCAACTACAGCTGTAGTTGTAGACTCAGTTATTAGAAATGTGGGCTTTTTTAACTCCTTCACCCACTGCTTTCCAGGTGCCACAGTCCCGGTAACCATGGAGAAACTTCTGCTGTGCTCATTTCCATCCTAGATCCAGAAACTGGTTGTACATGTTGGCTTTAATGACACTCTTGTGGACAATCTGAACTAACCAGAAAGGATTTAAAGGAACGTTTTAACTTTTTGAGTGGTTGTGGTTTATCTGTTTTTATCTCTAGATTCCTCCCCTCACTGAACCGTGAAGTGTGGCATTTCAGGAGGCTCTTCAGCCTCAACACTTGGCTCCAGTCAGCCTGCATGGTCAAGAAATTTGGTTTCATTGACAATTTTAACCTGACCACTGACAATTTTTGGAACAGATCTTCTTTTTACAGGGCTGATGGTGTTTACCCAAATAAGTTGGGCAGCCATGTTTTGGCAACCCAGATTCATCATGCTGTCCAGATGATCAAACACACTTGTAACTGACTGTCTTCTTCCTCTTTCATGGTTCCACCATCCCTAATGACAACCACGGCCTCCCCCTACTGTCCACCTCCAGCATCTGTCTCTGCGACTACTCACCCCATCAGAACCTGTATCACAGACAGACCCTCGCAGACCAGGCAGGCCGCTTACCGGAGATCATTGCAGCGCTGCCTACGCCCCTTGAACCCAGCAGAATGCAATAACCAAGCGACTCTTAACATGACACTTCTCAACATCCGCTCCCTGTCAAACAAAACTTTTATCATTAATGATCTGATTTTAGACAAAAGATTGACTGTTTATTTTTTGAACAGAAACTTAGCTGGGTACAGATGCACCAGCAGTTCTCACTGAGGCTTCTCCCCCAAATTTTAGCTCTATATTTTCTGTTAGGAAGAGCAAGAAGGGTGGTGGTACTGCATGAATTTCTTCTGCATCACTTGCAGCTAAGCAAATTTCATTTGATCAATTTACAATCTTTGAATATCATGCCTTTGTTTTTAGCTGAATTGTATATGTTAGTTTATAGACCACCTAAAAAGCATCCAGGTTTTATTAAGGAATTTTCTGAATTTTTGTCAACAATATACGCCTCCTATAAGATGGTTATCACATCTGGGGATTTTAACTTACACACTGATGTGCAGTCAGACTCCACAGTTAGAGAGTTTATTGACCTGCTGAATTCCAGGGATTTTAACCAACATGTCATACAGCCGACTCACAGCCGAGGACACACTCTGGATCTTGTCATAAGTCGTGGTATATCCACTAGTGTGGACTTAGCTTTATCTGACCACTTTAGTGTGTTTT
>JAOWBL010000869.1:0-12272 GCA_028564865.1 Zenarchopterus dispar | reverse complement strand
TTTGGTTCACTGGATAGTCCATCTGCATTCCTACTGTAAGCAAACGGCTCCAGCGGTTCACTTGCAATTGAAACAAGACCTACATTTTTGTGGGAGACCAGGATTCACTTGTTTGGTCTGCACCAGAGTTTGGATTAGCTTTTGGCAGTTTGTATTCAGAAAGCAGACACCCTCTCTACTTTTAAGATTAGACATAAAAATTCCCTTTTTGATAAAGCTTATAGTTAGGGCTTAGTTAGACTGCTGGGGGGCCTCTTATGCTGGGCATTTCTACCCCACCCACCTCTTTTCACTCCCTAAAAATTCCTTTGTTACTGCTGCTTGTCATTAAAGTTTCTCTCTGCTCTCCTTTCTGTCTTCTCTGTTCCCTCACCCTTAACCGGTCCAGGCGGATGGCTGCCCCTCCCTGAGCCTGCTTCTGCCGGAGGTTTTTTCCTGTTAAAAGGGAGTTTTTCCTTCCCATCTTGCCAAGTGCTTGCACATAGGGAATCATTGGATTGTTGGGATTTTCCTTGTAACACTGTTTATCTTTACCCTACAGTGTGAAGTGCCTCAAGGTGACTTCTGTTGTGAATTGGCGCTATATAAATAAAATTGAATTGAATTTTACAACCGCCCTAACAAAATGGACTATCCAAGGAAACAAACTCTGGTCTGTTGTGTTGCAAGTTAAACTGAAGTAGATTAAAACAACGTTTAAAGTAATAAGCTGGACATTGAACAGGTTGAGATAAAAATAGTTACTTGGTATACATTATTGCCACTGCTTTTACACTGAAAGTTTGCATTTCCACATTGTGGAACTAGCTAACTTGTGGAAAATGGGCTATGATGGGTATGTTCCAGGTGGCCTCCAGGCTTCCTAAGTTTGCCTATTTATCATTTTTTTTTCGTCCTAAGTGGGTTTGGTTAGAGTAATCTCCTACCTATAGCTTTCGCAAAATAAGACAGGTTTCAAACTGACTCTTGAGAAAATCTATGAGTGAAGTAACAGAACATTTGTCCAGGTTTGTCCAATTTTTTAATACTCAAATCTGTTGGATTTTTTTAGTTACTCCTACAAAATAGATCCTAACAGTAGTTATTAATTTTATCTATTTATTTGTTGTGTATTTAATATTTTTTAATATTATTATCATTTATATTATTGGGCCCACCAGGATTTTTTATTTGTGTAGTTTGCATGTTCTCCTATGCTTGCGTGGGTTCTCTCCAGGTACTCTGGCTACCTCCCACAGTCCAAAAACATGTAAGTTAGGTTGATTGAGAATTCTAAATTGCCCTTAGGTGTGACTGTGAGTGTGTATCATTGTCTGTCTATGTATGTGACTCTGCAATGGACTGGTGACCTGCCCAGGGTGCACCACTGCCTATTGCCTGTCATGAAGCTGGGATAGGCTTCAGCAGATCCAGAAAATGGATGGATATTATCGTTAATTTGTTTTGTTGATGACATATTTATTGTAATTCAAACAACTTAAACAGGAAAAGAAAAAGTATAAAGTTTAAGTAAACAAGACTAGAAAAGTGCAACATAAATACAGTCCAGTTGAAGTGAACTAAGTTTCTTTGATTCAGCCTTTATGTACTTGCAATTACAATATATAGTTTAAACTCTATATATTGTAATTGCAAGTACATAAAGACTGAATCAAAGAAACTTAGTTCATATTATATCACATATTTAGCAGGCACTTTAGTTCAATGCTACTTACAACAATTTGTGCCAGCAACTTTGTAGATTACAAACTAGGTGCAGATAAGACAGGCGAAGTTCAAGTGCAGCTCAGGAAGTTTAAGGGAAAGCACAGTTCACGACAGGTGTTCTTGGAAAAGGGAAGTTTTCAATACCTTCTTGAATGGAGAGAGGGACAACTCTGCTCTTGTGGCCACAGGTAACTTTTTCCACCATTGAGGTACCATGTGGCAGAACATTCTTGACTGAGAAATCGTGTGAAAGCAAGAAGAGGGCAAGTTCAATCAAAGTCAGCAAATTAGAACATCTTTTTAGATAACTTTCAAAATGGCAGTTTGTTCAGGTTACATAATTTGCTATATTGTAATTCTTGAAGTAGTTTTGCTGTTCACATTACATGACTGCTCACAGATAGAGGGTTAAACACTAAATGATGTTGAAGAGATTTAGTCACCCAGCTGGTTACGAAACCACCTTTTGTCAATAACACATGAAAAGTGAGGAAAAACAATGCTGAAAGCACGTCTTGATGATTTCAAAGTGGTCCAAAGGAGGAAATTAGCTGTCATCATGTCACACAAATAACTGGAAAGCTGTTTGTGTCATGATTTTGTTCAGAACAAAAATATAAAAAGAAAATGAAAAGACAAGGAATAAGGTTAAAGGAACATATTACAATAGACAGCATAAATTGTTTATGTATTATTAAGAGATACAGATGAGTAAAAACTTTTTTATAATGAAAAAGTAGCTGTTTCCTTGTATTGTAAACAGTGAGCATCTCCTCTTGTTCTATGGCTTTTCCCTTTAAAATCTCACCTGTTACCTTGCTCAGTCACTGGGCTTCATTCATAACATCTTTGTAAATCCTTTCTTTGCCCTAAAATTATATTAAAGGGCTTTGTGACAGTGTGTGGTACAACACAGAGCAGGGGAGACATGCAATCAGAAGCTTGTGCTGACTTGCTGTTGGCTAAACAAAGTGGTCTTTTCTGATTTTGTGACCAAAATGACAATTGAAATGGGGTATTTCACTGCAAATGCTTACCATCAACTCCACTGCTCCTCCAGTGTCGATTTGTTGAAGGAGCTGGAAGTCAAGGGCCACTTTGATTGACACAAGGTGAGATCCAGCCATCTTTCAAAGTCTGTTAGTTTTTCCCATTTGCAACATTAAATTTAACAAATTTTAATTGTGATTTCAATTTTGACTCTCAACAGTCACAATAATCAATATGATTCAGTAAAAACTAAAAATTAGTTTGCCACAATAGTTAACCACTCTTCTGTTCTAGAGGAGAGACACACTTCAGGCATAGAATTCACTTGTCCACAGGGAGCAACAAAGTTATTCATTTAAGATATACCTGGATGTCATTGGTGTTTCTGCACACAAAGAGTCAAGGGACTGAACATCTTTACAAGCATTTGATATTTTGCCTTGAATTATTTTTACATACACGTCTTCTTTGCAGGGCAACAGTGATGTCTAGACTAAAAACCTACTGGGTCCTCAATTTAAGTTTACCATAGTAAGTTCATCATTTTTATGTTAAGTTTGACGAATGCAGCCTTCTTCGAAAAGTTGTTAAAAGAGCTGGAAGCCAAGGGCCATTTTGATTGACATAGCACATCCTCAGCCTGCACCAGGACCTTCTCAATGCAATCAAGGCAAGATGGCAAGATCTCAAAAGCATTGGATGCTATACTGAAGCATGGATAATAATTTTAAATCATGATTTCAGTCTTGACCAACATAATAATGCCAACATAATAATGCTATTTTTTTTCTCTCATCAAGAGGTTTGACTAGACAATGATCTCTTCCTGCTTTATTCACAAATGACAGGTACTGCAATTTGAGGAAAATCCATCCATTTTCTATACCCATTTCCTATAGCTGCAGCTTCTACAGCTGCAGCTGCAGGAAAAAAAACATCTAGCGGCTATAGTCACTGCTTTTATTTGGCTGCAGCTGAGCGGCTCACGTATGATGTACTTCTAGAAGTATGCACAAAGATGCATACTTCTGCTTTACGCATCTCAGTTTGAAAGGCATTCATGGGAGCATAAATCTCTTAGGTTGTTCCGAAGGTATTCGTCCGTTGCCCTGTTGATGTGGATTTTCGTGGTGCGTTTGTAGAAAATCTTGGACATGACCATTAACCTGGCCATGAACTTAGAATCAGGCTACAACTGCTGGGTTCTTATAAAGCTGCCTTTAGGAGATCATGGGAAATGGTCCAAAAATTGTTCGTAGCATGTTCACAGCTGTTACTACTGGTCATTCTGACCAAGGCTTTACAGAGCCCAAACACTGTTCAAAAAATAACCTTGTTTTAATTTGTAAAAACGACTAAGTAATTGTAAAAACTCAACTGCTCTTTAATTTTTTTAATTTTTTTTTTTTTGGGGGGGGGTGTAGCTATTTATTATTAAATAATTTGTTATGTAAATTATTTATAGTGTTAATAAAACAGCTGAACAACAGTTTTAAAAAAATTTTAAAAAGCACGCATTTTTGTCTGCTTTTCATTTAACTGATGCAACATATTTCAGATACACGTTCTCCGTTTGCTGGTGGAGGAATTTCTTTTTATCGAGGGCCACAGTCCTACATGTTCTAGATGTTGTTGCATCAACACACCAAATTGAAATTACTGACTCATCAGCTTGTCATCAAGGCCTCCACAAGTCTGTTAATGACAAATCATTTATATCAGGGTGTATTGAAGCAGCAAATATTCTAAATGCCTTAAACCAGGGTTCACCAACCCTGGTCCTCAAGAGCTACAGTCCTGCATGTTTTTGATCTTTCCCTGCTTCAGCACACTTAATTCTAATTAATGGTCATTAACAGGTCAGCATCATGGTCTGCATAACTCTGTCAATGACACAGTCATGTGTCACGGTGTGAAGAAGCAGGGAAACATCTAAAACATGCAGAAGAGTAGCTCTTGAGAACCAGGGTTGGTGACCCCTGGCTTAAACAGTCTAAGGCTAATTTTAAAACTTAATAGCTAAATAAATATGGTTTACAATACTACGCAATTCATAATACAATCAGTCGAGTCATTGTTTCAAATATATATTGATAGATTCATTGACAATAAATGTAGTTGTTAGTTTAAGCTCTAATTCTGAACAGCTGTGCATTTCGTGCTCCTAAAGGCTGTCTAGCCTTCATGATACAGTATCTGTTCACCTGGTTTCAAAAATGAACAAAAATAGACATGATTGAGACTTTGTCTGATTGACCATGAACTTCATCAAGTTGGCACTGCAAAGAGACTCAAACAATTTGGTCAGTAGACCAAATTTGCAAGTCTATTTTCCCTACAGTTAGATGTTTTAATTTTCATATTATATGTTTATAAATGGTTTTGCAAATGACATTTATACTCTAGAGTGCTTAGAAATGTCTGGTGGCTATACTAAAACATTAAACTGAATAGAAAATGAGACAAATAATGAGCTAATTAACTTTTAACACTGCTGTTTCGAGTTTGCACCCATTTTGACAGGGATCATTTGGTTTCCTTGAAGTAGTGCAATCCTCCATAATCAAGAGACTAGCTTGTCTTTTATGCCATATTAAAATAATATTTATAGCTTTAATTGATCATGTGCTATCAGGCATATTTTTAATTTTAATGTAGATTGCTGTCTTTGATGCAAAGCCATTCCAATCTATTTCACGTTTAAAGTTCTATTGTGTAGGAATTAGGAAGGCTGCAGAAATTTAGTAGAAGTGGCTCTCATTTTGAGAAATAATAAGCTAATACCTCATTAGTGTAGAGATATATGAAAATAAGGCTTGCCTTACCTTAAGAAAAAAACAACTGAGATCTACAGACAGCATGTGTCCTGTTTTAGCCATTTTGCTCCACAATGCATAATTCTATCACCTGATGGCACCATAATCATTATTTCTCCCACTTAGTATGAAAGGGACGTTGGGGTGGCGATACTCAGTACATTGTAGCTGCAACCTTATCTCTAGATGTCTCTAGTTCATTTACTTTGGAAGAAAAAGGAGCTACCAAAACATCACACAGTAATAGAAAAATTCATGGCAGTGATAAGTTGTCCCCACCCTTACCCCCCAATACAAACCTTTTTTTTTTTTTGTCTGCATATATTTTTATTTGTTAGTGCCATGATTTGGTAAATCCTTTATCCAATGGATGGAGATATATATATATATATATATATATATATATATATATATATAATACACATACATACATACATATATATATACACACACACATATATATATACATACACATATATATATACACACACACACACACATATATACACACATTTTAATCTTGCAGCAGATATTTTCATATGGTGCATTATTGTGAGGTGTGTGTCCTTCATCAGTCCTCCTAGATAGTTTAATCTCACCAACTTAATTAATGTCTGACTTTCTAATTCTGCTTAGGAGGACCAAACCACCAATAAGAAACACAAAAGTACAAGACTAACAAAATGACAAAGACAGTGATGGGTGTGGTGTGTGTAGTGTGGTGATCACTGTGGTGTTTGAGGGATGTGTCTTTATGATGAAATGTATTACATTAGGATTCCTAATAAATCTCATACCACTGGAAAGCCTGTTTATTTCCCTTTAAAATGGTAAGACATTTATGAGCGTCATGTATTTGTGGGATGAGCAGCAGAGCTGGGTGAAAAATTCACCAAATCTTCTCTGCCAAGTTTGCCATTGACTCTTGTTTGGTGTTTGGTTAATTGGATCAAGGCAGGTAATGTGGCTAATCGATTAGTTAACGTCCCACTGGCTTCCCCCTCGCATTACATCACAGAGAGGTGATGAGCAGAGAAGTGCAGAGTTTCTATGAGCGTATTATTATTATTTACCCAATCTCTTTTGGTCTATACTCATTTCCTGTCCAGAATTGCACATTACAATGTAGCACATTAAATTAATTGCAATACCATGATAATTGTGACATTTTTGCTGTCAGATTCACATATGGGCCTCAAATGAGTCCCAGTACACCTCAACCCAACTCTGACCAGAGATGCAATTCACCTGAGTAAGTGAAAACACCTGTGTGTGCATTTGTGCATATATGTGTGTAGAACCTTAAGTTATAAGTTTGCTGCTGTAATTTCACCTTTTTTTAGAACATTAACAAAATAATGAACTTTGCCAGTAAAAACTGAACTGACACTTTCTATTTATTAAGAAGATGGAGCATATTTTTCCAAGCTGTGTTTGCCAGCAAATAAACTATGTTTGAGATTGGTTTGCAACGTCTAAAGAAAAAAAGGGATTTAGCTAACTAGGGT
The DNA here is from genome assembly GCA_028564865.1 of Zenarchopterus dispar. Classification (NCBI taxonomy): domain Eukaryota; kingdom Metazoa; phylum Chordata; class Actinopteri; order Beloniformes; family Zenarchopteridae; genus Zenarchopterus; species Zenarchopterus dispar. The sequence goes on along the minus strand of JAOWBL010000869.1, from coordinate 5,251 downwards.
CGTCTTTGGTGGTCTTCCTTCCTGATGTTTATAGTCGAAGACTGAAGCTGAATATAACAGGTGGTTCTCACGTTTAGATACACAGTAATCCTCCCCCCCCCCCCCCCCCCCCCCCCCTTTAATTCATTTCAGAAATATAGGAAGCCCAGATTCACATTATTTCAACCTTTTATTGACACAGGGCTTTAGCTGAAACTTGTCCTTTGCAAAGAAATAACAGACAAAATTTGAACAAAAGCTATTCATAGTGTTAAATAAAAAGCCTGCTGTGTACAAAACCTTCTGTAATCAAGCATCACTTTTTTCAAAACATCAATTAAGGAATGGTTACAAACTGAAATTTCTACTTGATGTCCTCCTTAAATTGAGAAATTTTGTATTTCAGGCTGCCAACTTTCCTTTAATGATGGAAGAAGTGCACACATGTAGCAGCTTGAACAAATAAATGACTATTGCAAAAATTAAAAGGGACACAAAGGCAAGCACATATATGCTTATTTTGGCCAGGACACACAGAGGATCGGCTCAGTGTGAGGTTAATTTTGTCTGTTATTATTATATGAGTAACTAGAAATATTACATTTAATAAAAGGAATGTCTTTTCTCAAATGTGTTATTCCTCAAACCAAAGTACTCCAAAAATTAATTTAATTCCCCAAATTAAAGTATTTTTGAATTTGAATTGTACTTGAGTTGAACAACTGTGTATAAATAAATTACAATGAAGTACTCCAATAAATTAAGTTGTTACACTCTTCGGGCCCTTGACCTCTTTTTTCCCTTAATATATTACTTCTTACAAATTTCTTGAAGATTTGTCTGTATTAAACAAAAATCTGAGCAACTTTAGGAGCCAAGATGAAGATAAACAAATTCCCATGTCTGTATTTGTAGATTATATCATGTTTCCCCAAGTATCTGCATTATGTGTGCATAGTTTCAATGAATCACAATATATTATTCATGACTCTACAACATAATATATCTAGTCTTAACTGTATAAAAGATTTCCCCTCCATGGTTCTCATTTATAAAGTTTAATCATTTTAAAAACATTGTCACACATATGAATCTAAGTTAAACACTTTAATATATCTTTTGTGTATAAATAGTGCTATTTGTGCCACCAGTTGTAAAGTTTGGCAGTGAAAAACAGAACTAAATACGGTATTTACCGGACTTTAAGCCGCAACTTTTTCTCCCACGCTTTGAACCCTGCGGCTTATTCAAGGGTGCGGCTTATCTATAGATTTTTCTTCGCTAACGGCCATCAGGGGGCGCAGGAGGTGCAAAAACGAAACAGACGCAACAGGTCAATGTAAAGAAGAAGAAGTTAGTTTTTGGTGCGCTCCACTGGACATGAAAGTGACATTGAGAGCGACACCGACTGAAAAGGTGTGCGAAGGAGATGTTTTGGGGCTCTTCAACTCCGATGCTGAAGAAGACGACTTCCGTGGTTTCAGTGCGCAATCGGACGATGAATAAAAACAATAACTTTTCTGTTTTGTTCGATAAGCTGTTTTACTGCCATGTTACATGCACCGTTTGGAAACAATTAAGGTATGTAAATAAACATGTACAAAATATGTGTAAATATCTAATTTCATTACGTAAATATCTGCGGCTTATAAGTCAGTGCGGCTAATATATGGAAAAATATTTTTTTCTTTTAAAATTTAGTGGGTGCAGCTTATATTCTGATGCGCTCTAAAGGTAATATGCACATTTCAACTTAATTATAACTTCAAAATTCTCATGAATTGTCAAAAGAATCACAACTATGGGAACCCAATAAGTAATTGTAGTCTATCAACTGTCAGAGCAAAAGACCCAAGCAGAAGTAAAAAAAAAAAAAAGTATACCAATGCCTCTTCATGGTCCAGGAACGTCAGCGTAATTACTCTTACTGAAGTTTAGCAGAATGAATTTTTACTGAGCAATTTATTAAAAGTAGTCTGGAGTAGATCAAGCCAATACCTGGATAATCCCCCAATGTTAGTTACCAATGCCAGCACGGATATCAACCACTATTGGGGCGAATAATTGGCCAAATTGTTGACCTTTAGTTCTCAGGAAGCACCATCTGTCTTAAAAGGAGTCCAGCTGGCTGCTCCTTGGGAGATGGAGCGATCATTCACCAGCTGTGAGATTGGTGGGTTGATTAGCAGCTAACCTGACCCATGTGTTGTATTTATGGAAAATACCCAAACTTTCATTGTGTTATATATTAAATTAACTAAGAAGTGCTCTGTGAATGGGTGAATTGTACTTCTTTTACTGGTTAAGTAAAAAAAAAAAAAAATTCAATTGTTCCTTCAAATGTGTGTATTATATAGGGATATGAAATCAACTAAACATAAACAAGCAGAACATTTTGATAAGATATGTAAGTCATGTAAAACAGTTCATTTCTATGTAAGTTTATGTTTTACTTTCATTTAAATGATATAATCATGGTATAAAAATATGTATGAGGTATTCTCATACAATCACAAAGCATTAAAACCCTATATAATAAGTACCAGTTTGTGAGTGGCAAAAGGCTTTTTGTTGTTTTTTGTCATTGTTTCTACAAGCCACAATGGTGGAAAGAGAATTTCTCCAGATTGAGGAAAATAAGCAGCACTGTGAAGAAAAGGCACTACTTTAGTCTTTGAGTGGATCATTAAAGCTATTGTTATTTAGAGAAAATGTTGCCTTGTGTTTTTTAGCTATTAATTTAGCCAAAGATAGATTTTTCTCTCAAATCAAAAGTTTGAACGACTGCTTTCATGCAAAATATGTAAGACAGAATTATACCAAGGTTCAATATAAAATTTGAGTCAAAAAACTGTCTTTTACTATAACAATTACCCTCAGACTCCTTAGGGAGTTTTTCAGCCTCAATCTAAAGCACCATTACAGCACTTTGAAACACTTCACTGTGATCAATAGCAGTTCAGAATTTAAGGCATAACTATTATTCTCTGAAAAGATTTTCCACACACACACACACACTCGATACAACCCACTGTTTCATGTTATTCATCATGAGTATGGCCATTACAGGTTTGTGATCAATACTATGAGAGAAACAAAAGGAGAGGGCCTATGGGTCAATGGATGTAGCTCTTATTGGAGATGTGGTGAGCTCAGTGCAGGACACTCCTGGGAACAATCAAGCCATGCAGAGTTATTTCTAAAATTACAAACATCATGAGAAAATAGCGAATTTCCTGTTCTCTTGGATAAAATGTGCATCATGCAGAGAATGCTTCTGGCCAATGACTGAAAAAAAAAAAAAAAAAACAACCCCAAGAAGTGATCCAAGCCAATTCATGGCAATAGCGATCTGTGGGTGAATCGCTTAAACAATGACCCCGGTGGATGAAATCTGACCAGATTTGGCAGATGCTGAAAGAATCCCAGAATGACAAATTAAGTTTCTAGAAATTTGAACTTGTGCATCAGAAATAATTTAACTTTAACCTGTCACTGGTCCGTAATTTCGAAGCACTTTAACAAATCATAACTTGGGATGATGCACAGCAAATTTCACAAGTTGGGCAGAAATAGTTTTTGAGTAAAAGCTGAGCGATAATGAAGACTGAATTCAATACTTTGCATTATTTTTTTTTCTTTTCCCTAGAACGACCACATGATCCAGTCGGAGAAGAGTAATCCTTTTTCAACCCAAGATCGCCTGCTCATTACAGGTTTTATCGCCACGACAAGAGTTTTGGATGTTGTGTAACAGGGCAGTCTTTTGAAAAAGAAACCAATAATTTGTGAGCCCAAAAGAAGTGAATACATTTTATTAATTAATTAAAAATATATAGTTTATGACAATATGTAACACCCTTAAAACATGTTGTAAATCTGTTCAAATATTCAGTCAAAAAAGCCTGTGTTCATCTACATGCTCAGATACCATAATCCTTTTTACTTTATGATTTTTCTTTTAATGTATGAATTTCCACTCATGAAAGTAATGGATGTAAAATTAAAAAAAAAAGAGTCCAGACCTCAATCTAACCAAAGAAGAGGCAGCCGAAAGCCCTCCACTAATGTGAGAGACCGACGGCGTCAGGCAGAAAAACTAACAGTTGAAAAACTTCTTAGGTTGTACCAACTCGACAAAACTGTTATTGTAAAGAGAAAAAAAAAAGAAGTTATTTTGGAAAACATATTCAAATGGTCCAGTAATGATTACAAGTGATCGTGGAGGCAAATGGAGGCCAACTGATGGAGATGCAGGAAAAAGAAATCTGCATTGGGAGTGTAGGAAAGCCCGAAGGGGAAAAATAGCAACTCAGGGGGTAAAGAAAGCATAAACACAGGAAATTATTCATAGGCTGAAAGTTGTGTTATTCACAGTCTTGGCAAAAAAAAAAAAAAACTGAACAAACATACTAAACAGTCACACATGCATGCAAAAAGTACACACTTGCTTTGCTTTGTGCAGGGAGACTCATCTCTAGAGTGTTGTGCAGTCTTCCACTCTGCTCAATATTGCATGAGCCTCCACTAAAGTTGAACCTTGCCTTTTGTTTTACTTAAGCAGCAAAATAAATAGAGCATAACTGCAGCATCACAGGGACAATTAAACAACAGCACAGGGTTTTCAGCAGACATTGTCGTGCTAATCACTTGCTGCACTGAGAGCACTGTGCTGTTGTGGTACAATTAAATCACAGCCATTTGTTTAACTGTAAACGAGGCTGAAAAGCCAGGGAGAGTTGGGGATTAGGGATATATAGTCTAAACCAGACACATATGGGCACTGAGACGTTTCCTTGTGAAATGCCAAAGAGATTGTGCAGGTTTGTGTGTACGAGAGAGACAGGGAAAAAAATCAGGCTCTTCTCAAGTTCAAGACTTTAAAAAAAAGCACAAAGGACATTTGAAATGATAACTGATGCAAAACAGCAGTTTTTAAAAGAGATTTATTCAGTTCTGCATCACAACCACTGAGTTTACCTTTATTCCAAAAACCAGAGCTCACCTGTCAGGTAGCTTAGGTATGAACAGATGTGGGATGTCTGAGTGAGCCACTTTTTTTATTATTATTATTATTATCATGAAGCCATTAATATTCTGTAGCCATGTCCTAATAACATTTTTTCTTTCCAACTCCGATACTTGGGCTTTGGGTATCAGTCGATACCGAATACTGTTCCAGCATCACTGTGTCATTTTATATTTTCTTAAATAACAAATAAAACAATTGTTTTAAATAATGGCAGGTAAAAAAAAACAATCCTGACCATAT
>JAOWBL010000866.1:0-55074 GCA_028564865.1 Zenarchopterus dispar | reverse complement strand
CACACACACACACATATATATACACATATATATACACACACACACATATATATATATATACACACATATATATATATATATATATTTATATATATATATACAACTATATATGTGTGTGTGAGTGTGTGTGTGTGTGTGTGTGTGTATAAAATTGAGTTGTTGACAATAAAACATCCATTTTTCATGTGCCAGCCGTGCAGTGTAGCGATATGTTGATGTCTGGACTTTGACAGACTTGCGTGCGCATGGTGCAGAGGAAATTACTTTGTATAGGTGTGGGTTTATTGCTGGATTAAATGAAGGGCATACCATTATACTGGGATGGCCATTTAAGTGCTTAGAAATGGTTTGCTTGGATTTTTTTTTTTTTCAATATCATTCATTTTGTGATGGCAAAATTAAAGATGTTATGTGTGTGTGTGTGTGTTTATGTCTGCATATATTTGTGGTATGTGGGATTCATAAATATTGGTGTATGGCTTAATGTAAACTGCTCTGTAATGTAAACTCAAAAAATTAAAGGAGCACTTGGAAAACACTTTAGATCTCAATGGGGAACAAAAATAAATCCTGCCATTGTCTAGCATATAGAGGTCTTTGTGTCCCTCCATGGACAAGCCTCCCCAGGCTATCATTGACCCAGCACCAAACTGGCCTTACTGAATGGTGTTACAGGTAGCATAGTGTTCTCCACAATTTCTCTAGACCCTTTCATATCTGTTGCATGTGCTGAGGAGGAACCTGCTCTCAACTCAAGAGCACAGGGCACCATTGGTGTACCTGCCAATTCTGCTGTTCTCTGGCAAAATACCATTTGCAATTGTAGTGCACTGCTTATCCTGTTCCTCCTTGAACAAAGAAGAAGATACTGGTCTTGATGATGGTTTAAGGACCTTCTACAGCCTTGTTCAGCTCTCCTAGAGTAACTACCTGACTGTGTTGGAAGACGCAAGAAATGATCTAGCAATGGCATGTCATAATGTGCCATCCTGGAGGAGTTGGACTGCCTTTGCAAACTCTTTAGGGTCCAATATCACCTCATGTTACCAGTAGCGACACTCATCCTATAGGCAAATGCAAAACTAGTGAAAAACAGTCAGAAAAGACATGGAAGGGAAAAATGTCAGTGGGCTCCCCCTATAATACTACTCGTGTTTTGATAGTCTTCTCATTGTTGCCCATCTTGTGCACCTGCTGTTTATTTAACTGACACTAAAGCGGATGAAACTAATTAACAACCCCCTCCACTCCTAAACTGACCTATTATCTCAAAAGTTTACCTGACTTGGAATAAAAAGTCTTCCTGAATTTCTTTTGAGCAGTATATATGGTGTTAGGGGAGTCACAATGCTAATTTATTCTCATTATTTTTTGTGATTAATCTATATTTACTATTATTGTATTAATGGGGTGTGTGAACAGCCATGTCTTGTAGTGATTTACAACAATTAGTATTTGTATTAAATTAATACATTGATTAGGACTGGTTATTTAGATGGAGGGACTTATTCTGGAGGGGAGAACAGCAGAGAACTGAAACTGTTTGGGGCAAGTCAAGTTATCTGCATTTCTGATATGCACTCTGAAAAGTTTGTGGACTTTATTCTTGTGTGGGCCATTTGGTTGGGTTAAGCAATAAATCTCTGTTTTGAGAAAATATTTTTCCTTCTGTTACATTACCTCTCCAACAGTCCACCTGAGGCTTGTGAGGATCTCTCACAAGCCTCTCAAGCTTAATTAAAATTCCTTATCAGCAGACCCCATGTAAAACAATATCACCACTGGTACTCATTTAAAATATAGCTAGCCATTGTATATGAAATTAGTCACTATGATTTAATCAAACTGCACAGATATGACTGTTACTGCAGCTCTTCTTCATGGCACATTGTTCAGCAAACCTGAAGATATGAGAGGAAGCTGTTGCTATAGAAACCCAAGAAGTACAATAATTTTATTTGATGTGATGATCGAGCAGAGGAAGCCAAACTCTGAGCCAAGGTCTCTATTGAGACTGTTCAATTCCGAGGAGGCAAGTTCAGGTCTAGGTGGGTGGGTGAGTGGGGCGGCAAGGCCACATAACAGCTGAGTTTAGAAATCTCCATTCTCTTAATCCCGTAGATGGCAAAGTCTGCTAATATAATTTACCTTAACAGTTACAAATTTCTTTTTTTCTGTCTTTTTCTCAACTGTTCGTCTATATTCATTGCTTACTGGTGCAATGCTGTAACCATGTTAAGAAGTTTCAGATAGTAGGTGTTAAAACTAGTTTAAATCAACATTACAATTACATAATATCTAGGTGGCATGTGATGAGACTTGGTTCACTACTTTAAATGGTAATGACAATCTCTTAGTCATCTCTGTGATCTGTGCTTAGTGTAATGGTCTTGAGAAAAATCTATTATTTATTCATAATGCATCACACCAAAAAACATTTGGAATATTATTCCTTTCAGGCAAATCATTTTAATTTATGTCACACCTATTAAATTCAATATCAATTGCCAGTTTGCTGCTAACAACAGCAAGCCTTAACCTGAAAACAGTAGTTCTCAACTATTCAGAAAGATCTTAAGAAAAAAAAAACCTGCTTTAAAAGTTAATCATCGTATAGTAGTTGTAATAATAAAGCTGAAGGTGGCTCATTGTAGAAAAAAACGACGACGACATAATAGATGGAAAATAGATTTTTAACACAGATCTAATCTTGGACAAATGGTAATTAAAGTGAACCAGTGAACAGCATTGTTTTCTCACACCCATCATTACAACATTTAAAGACAATCAAAGTGCCTCCTTTGACTTTCCAAAGCAATTCTACAATCATTATCCTTGGACGAGCTGGAAGACAAGCTCCCAGTAACGCAGATTACTTTGTGCAGAGAGATAAACGATAATTGCAGCCGCACTCATGTCTTCTCAGCCGTGCATCTGAAAATAGTTTTTTTCTGTGATTGTGGACAAATGTATATCAGACAAACAGAATGGGCATAGTGGGGACTGTCTTCAAAAGTGTGCATCTGTGTGTGAATATGTATAAACGCAGTGGCTGACATGCGCAACAGTGTCAGGCTGTCAGTACAAGCAGCAAAGAAGTCATTTGCTTTTGTGCTCAAATTTTCTATAGCACAGCTTTTCTGCTCAAGGCCATCTGAAGATAAGCTCACACTGAGCCAGCGCGAATCTAGTCTGTTTATGATCTGCTTTATTCTCAAAAAAAAAAAAAAAAAAAAGGGGGAAAAGCAACATTATCCACTGGCCCATATCCGCATTGTTTCAGAATTATCCATTACCTCTCTAGCTTCTTGTTTTTGTTTTTGTGTGCTGCTACATAATTTTCACTGTTCATCTGTTCTTTATTGACTGCTTGTGATAAGATAAATTATGTAACTTTTAATGGGCTCTTTATTCTACAATATTTGCAGATTTACTCAAGCTGCAGTTGTAGTGTACAATTATCCATCTGCAGTAGATTCAGGATTTTTTTTTCAAATTACAAGAAGGCTGAAAACATGTTCAAATACTTTCTCGACTTTCAGAGAAGGATGCCTTTAATGTATTCTGACCTCAGTCAATTCCTCTCAAGCTCAAAATTACATGCAAAAGTGAAACCATTGACAAAGATGAAGAAGTATATTTTAGACGAATCCATACAATTATGATCTTTGCCATAATTTCTGGGGCTGCCATAAAAATAATATGACCAAAGTCAGCCCTCTGACTACAATCCTCCCCTCGCCCCCCTCGCTTCACTTCTTCTCTTATAAGAGGAGGGATGCTGTATCTGTCATGTGGAGCCCAGTCAAACACAGTTTGGCCCAGGAAAGACGGTAAGCTGCCAAGTGCTGCTGTGAAGGAGGGAAGATGTGAAGAAGCTGATTTTGTGACAGACAGCTCAGCACCAGTGAAGAATAAATTACTTATGAGGACACAGAAAATCTAATTTATGTTAGTCCAAGTTTCAGTCCACATATTTCATCTACCTAACTTTAGGTTCGACAGATACAATTTATGACAAAGGTAGACCAAAGAAATCCTGAAAAGAACAAAATCTTTATAGGATTTTTTTCACACTTAACTTTAATCTTTGTTAAATCTAAATAAGAGCTTTTTTCTGGCAAAACTATTGAAAAACTTGTATAACACATATGTTGATAAAATGGATTCCTCATAAATTCCCTATAGTCCTTGTTCCCACTCATTGAGAACTAAAGCGGAAGTCAGGAGAAAAAAAGAGGACCAGGTTTTGTCCTCGTTTCAAGCTTGACTGTGTAATATCATGCATGTCACAGCCAGAGTATCTCTGCACGAGCGGACGCACACCATGTCACTGACAGCCCTAGCTACCTGCAATACGGAGATAGAAGTATTAGCTGGCAAGATGCCCTCCCAAGACTGAATTTCATGGAACCGGTTCAAGTACTCACCAGAGACAAACAGGACAGCTGTAGTTGTTCTTATTCTTGACTGGGGCAAATCCAATATTGGTATTTCGGCATTCAGTGTTAAACCTTGCCTCTTGACATGTTTTGATCCACATATAAAACTATTACTTTGGATATATTGCATTTATTACTGTCTAAAATTGGGAAAAAAAACACTTTCTTTGTCACTGGATAGTCTGGAATGTTCAACTATTACATTAGGTCCTTCTTGTACAAATTTATATATAACCTTTGTGGTGCTGAAGTAATGGAGCCTGTGCATTCAATCCTGCAGAAAGTATTTTCTAATCTAAAGCAATGTGTGTGTTGAAGACCACACTTTATGAAAGTTAACTTTTTGCTTTTAATAAGTTTAGTTTCATCTGTTTTTATGGGTGTCCCAATTTTAACTGTGTAAAAGCTTAAAGTCAGACTAAAATAGAAATAAATATCTTTTCTGAGTTCCTCACATTATAGTAAAATGAATTATTAACCACAGAGTTAAACAGGAAGGATCACAGCAATTGTCATATGCATGTTATATAGAAATTAAACTGACAAATGGATAAATACAGAAAAAGCTAAACCAAATATTTGGTTCAGTTGTTTTTGCTTTTTAAGTACTTTCAAAAAAAAAAGCATTATTTTAATACCATTATTTTAAGAGGGTGATATTTTGGTTGCATTCCCACTAAATCGACTGCATTGCTCAATTTTTCAGCATAGATTTTTATGACATGGGCATTTGCTAACAATGAAGCTGAGTTTGCAGCATGACATGCTGTTGGTAGTGAGCAAGTGGGAATAAAGAGCAAGAGTAAACTTTGATAAACTGTGGCAGCGGTGCAACCGTTAATCCCTGCTGTCTCCAGTAAACCTTTGTAAAACTCTAACATTAAAACTGAGCCTGGTGTTGGGAATAACCCTGAATTCTCTGTCATTGTTGCCATGCACAAAATCAATCTGCTAAGTATCAACTGATTTCATGAGTTCTCTCAGTAAGCAGAGCCTCTGACCTTCACTGTGCACTGTTTACTCTTCACATAATTAATGCACATTAGTTCACACACCTTTTACTTCTAAAATTATGTGCACACAATGTCCTGTTACAACTACGACATGAGACTCCAAGCTTGGCCTTCATTCTGATAAGTCAAACTGATTGTCCGAGCTGACGTGTAGCCCTTCTGCTAAACTCCATTTTACTTTCACTCTTCACAAAAACAATCAAAAACTCACACATTTATAAATAAACAAATATAGAAGGCATGAAGAGATTTTAAAATATTGGCATTTAGGAAGGATGTATTTTCGTGATGAAGACCACACAGTTAGCGCGTTAGTTATTAGTCAGAATCCATGGTTGGCTCATCCAAGTAAATGCATTGTTGTAGGCCTAGTTATAAGCTACAAAGTCAGGTTGTTTTGCCTCCCCCAAGCTGTCCTGAGTAAATCAGAAAGAGACATGACATGTTCTACTCCTGTTACTCTTCTGTTCCTTATTGGGATGTAGCTGCAGAGGCACGATAGGGACGACATGAGTGGCGTGTTAAATGCAGAAAGGATGGCTGCATGTTCCATGCAGAAGATGAAATTAGTGAGAAACCATCAGGCCTGCTGTCAGAATGCCTAACCAAGTCATACGTCACCTAAAGATGGGGAAAACAAACACATTTCTTTTGGGTACAGTGGTTGGAGAGGCAGAGACTGAGTGGGCTGGCTATATTATGAACTTTGACAAAAGTGTCCCATATCACTTGACTTGGGGCACTAGCCACTCAGTGAACCCTTCTGCTGTGGTTAACAACTTGGAACAGTCAACACCTGCTCAAGTTGCCCAAATGTCTCTGTCCTGTAGCTGTGGACACCAGCAGTGATGGGGAAACTGAGGTCAGCACTGCTGGTACCTGAAACAAATGTATGTGGAACAAATGGCAAGAAAGTTTACTTTTTTTTGTATTCAATGCCAACTGAGTAAAGCAGTCAATGACAAAAAGACAGGCTGTAAGGAACCTGTTGTTTGAGTGCTTCGCCAGGGAAAGGGAATGGCGTAACAATTGGTGAAAGGACACAATTACTGCACCTTGATGGGATTATTGTGAATGCACAGCAGAACAGACGTGAAATAAAGACAAGATCTCCAGCATGTGATTTTACAGTGAGTCCTGTGTGGCTGTAACATTGCAGCATTAGTGGCAGGATGGGCCTTTGTTTAGTTTATTTCAGACCATGACTTCACATCCACCATAAAAAATCCTGAACAAAAACAAGCAAACAAAAAAAAGGGATGGAATCCTGTTTAATAATCTAATTCAAGTACAACATAATTCTCAGTCCTTCAGCGTATTTGAAGAAACAAATCATCTTACATATACCACACATTTGCAAATATGAAAAACATGAAAATATAACATGAAACAAAAGCAACTAAGCTAAACAATAATTTTACATTGATAAAAGGTCACCAATACCGAACAGACTTGTGTAAAAAAAATAAAAATAAAAATAAAAATAAAAAAAGAAAGTATATAGTTGCCACCTGTAGTGTTACTTGAAGCTGCAGCGTGATATGGACAGATGGTGTTTTTTTAATCACTTTTATTTATTTTTTTAAGGCTGGTTGTGTGATATGTGCTGTATGTGGAACATGATTAATAAGTGTATAATGGGTAGTGTTCCGTATGTGACATTATAGATTGTGATAAATATGGCATATGGTTAATATTAAAAAAAAAACACAGATAAGTAGATGCAACGAGAGCACCTACAGAGCACTAAAAGCATCTGAATAAGAAATGTTCCCCTTGATGTGAAAAACTATATTGCCTTGCATTGCATCACCTTGATTACAGATGCTGACAAACATACTAAGCCTTCATTCACAGTCCTATCCAATCAAATCAGTGTTTAAAGGACATTTTTTGAAGCACAAATTCAACAAAAATGTGGAAAGTAATTCCAGGTGAAGCAGACAATTATTGAAATACCAGTGGTAAGGCTAACAACCAACAGTCAATTGTGAAAAGTGTTCTCTGTGTAGTTTTGAAGCAAAGTGACTGACTGCAAAACACAGACAAAGCAATGAAAGAATACCCTTAAACTTCATTCACTCAAGCTTTATGGGTTTCTGGGTTGTGTGAGGGAGAATGCCATGACCAGCCACTGCCAAATAGTAGTCATATTAGCATAAATGGAAATCACTCAGTGTCAGAGTCAGAGTGTTTATATATAGTAAGCTTTGACATTTACATTTAAATTTAAAGGAGAAGCAGAGCTTGCTTGGAATTCAAGTCACATTTTAAAGGCATTTAATGCTTGGTAATCATAGCCTTCTTGCTTATTATGGGTTCAGCTCCAAAGAATTATGTGTTTGTCATTTACATGCAACTAAAGGTGTAAATTAGGGAAAACTAGTACCCAGGTTAAAAAAAAAAAAGTATTTTCCTCTAAGGCTTCTCTTACTTATGTAACAGAACAACTCACGACGTTCAATGAACTAGGCCACACGCTCTCTTAAACCAAGGCCCCATTACCATTGAAATAAGTTAAACTTCACACACAACAGAAAAAAAAAAGAGAGCACGAATATGGCACTATAATGCTGTGGGGATGCTTTGCTGGTTCAGGTTCGGGATAACGTTGCACAGTTGAGAGAAACAGAAAATAAACTGGAAGAATGTTAGTTGTTATTTCTCTGTAATGAGTGTTAAATTTCAAATGCAACTGAAAAAGGAAGCAACCAGAGTCTGAAGAGGATGATAAAGCCCTCTTCAGTTACAAACTTAGACTCTACAAAGATTCATGCAGTATAACTTGCTTGATTTACTGGTCGAACACACATAAATTTCAAAAAATGTTGTTTTCCCTTTCAGGGGCATGTCTGGCTGAAGCCCTGACAACACAAAAAGTAGCCTGTATCTGAATAATGCGAACAATAATGAATGTTGATTGCTGAAGGCATACATTTCGAAAAGAGCGGTTCATGTTTACAAACCACCAAAGCTGGCTTTACTAAAGAAGTTCTGAAAAAAGGGGGTCTGTGGACCAAGGGGTGCAAATGACTTGCCAATGATGTAACCATTATGTATACCCCGGCAAAAGAGAGACTGAATCCTTGAGATGACATTTGTCATGATTTGGTACTATATAAATAAAAGTGAATTGAGCTGAATTAAAAAAACAAAACAAAACAAAAAACAAAACACACACACACAAAAAAAAATACACACACTCATGAAACCTTGTGAAACCTGGTGTCTGAAGTTACTATAATGAACCAAAACAAATTTTCATAGAAGTTCTATCCCAGTGCTTATTTCTTTGTTTATTCCATCAATTGAAAATTGACAATGTTAAATGGTATTTTAGAAGAAGTGAGTCCTTGCATTGCACGGTTAAATTCTTTTGGTCAGCAATTACAAAGAACTCTGAACTGCAGCAGAGACAGATTAGCATCAGTATTGTGTGTATAGTTTATTGCTTATTTCATTTGTCATAAATCATATTGTACATTACTCAAATTATGATGTGTTTTGTGGCTTACTTGTCACACTTAAAAACAGGAAACAAGAACACAGGACACACACAGCGTTGTCGTAAAAGAAAGAGGCAGGTGGCCATGACTGGAAGTAATGCATTTCTCTGGTTAATAGGGTTTTAATTTGTTTTATTACGTCCAGCCTTTAGGTTTATTTTCCTAGATAAAATGGTGAGTTGTCAGAAATTGGAGTTAGAAATATTAACTTACATATATTTCAAAGGCTTCTGCTCTACGGCGAATACCATTATCTGTCACGTAATTGGGGTTATGGAGTCACATACTGATATTACTTAATGAAGTATTTATTTAACTTTTTTAATTATAATTGATGTGTAGATTTATGCAACAAATAGCTTGATATCAAACATACTTAGTTCATCAAATGACTGTTTGAAAACAAATATGTGATGTGTTTTGGTTTTTTTTAATAAGTTGAGCTTAAAGCAGACCTCCTATTATGATGAGAGACTCCATAGGGACCCTTTTTCAAGGTCTCAGAAGTAGTATTAAAAAAAAAAAAAAGATTCTTTGGTATTCATCATGTGAAGTGTTGGTTTTTTATTATCATAAAATAAAAGACAGATTTCTCTTTCACTAGAACTCTTTTGCTACCTGTGCAAACTAAATAGTAAACAGTAAACTCTAAACACTCAATCAAAAGACTTTTCTGCTAACTGTACATGAAATTATTGCTTCCCTTACCCAAAAGAAGTAGACCTCAAGTAAATATTATTAAGTATACTTAGGTTTAGTTAAGTATATTTCCCAAAGTACTTTTATTTACCAAGTGTACTAACACAAATAACCCAGTAGTATACTTACAAGTATACTACTCGAGATTATATTGGCACATTTTCAGTTGATGAAAGAAAACTTTGAAGTTCACTGAAAGTAGCTTTTTAGGTTTGCAAATAATACATTTTATACCTATTTTTAGTTAATGAAAGTACTCTTTAAAGTATAATGAAAGTAACCTTTCAAGTTGACTATTAATTTACTAGTAATAAACCTTAGTCCACTGTTTACGTTTTCAGGTGTACTGCAAAACACTAGTAATTTCAGTAATAATATACTTCTTCTCCACTTTTAATGCTGAGTAAGAAAATGGTTCAGAGGAGAACCCCATTCATGTATGACTGCCTGCTGGAAGCATCACTTTGGAACAATTTTATGGGTGTCTTAGTAGGCAGATTGGACTCTTTGTCTTTGTAGGATATCTACTGATATGCTGATCTGCAGTCCCACCCTCTGACCACCTCAGTGTCTGCTGTCTACACCTGTTCATACAGTCACCTCTGTAGTAGAGCAACTCTCCCTATATCCATCATAAAAAACATAAAACATAAAACTCTTAGCTCTCCAGCTAATGGATGACTACTAATATATTTTGTCTTATTGACAATATATGTGTGCCTTCCCTCTCTCTGCTCTTCATTCTCTCTTTCCTATCTCCCTTTTCCTCCTCCACCTGGCTGGCTGGCCTTCAGCAGGAGGCTCAACCCCCTGATCCAGGTCCTGCTCAAGGTTTCTTCCTTCCTAAAGGGGAGTTTTTCCTTACCACTGTTTGTTTAATAATTGCTCATGGGTCATGCTCTGTGTCTCTGGAAAGTGCCAAGAGACAGTTTGTATTGTAACAGAAAGTATACAAATAAAACTGAATTGAATATGAATATCTAGAAGGATTTTCCCCCCACTGAACTCTGATTTGTTTTCAAAGTGTTCCTGGAATTGCTGGATCAGTATATTAATTCCAGCAGTCTGCTTATTTGTTTTGTTTGTTTGATGAGGTTCAACAATTTAACTGTTCTGACGAGCTAACTGCATTACATGATTTCTGACATGGGTGTTTAAGGAATGAGAGGCGACTCCCTGAATTCACGAAGGTTAAAACATTTGTTGACAGTTGAAATCATTCATCATTGTGGTAGTAGTGTTTTTGTATTGGGATGCTTTCACTAATTTGATTAGTGATGTCCAAGTAGTGTTTTTTACTTATTTTGCCAGGTGGTGTATAATGTCTATTGGCAATCAATTTTTTTCTTTGTAGCTTGACACTAGATTCAACATATAACTTATTTCTCAACATAACCCATCCACTTTGACAGTTTTAAAGTCATGAGTGAACTCATTAATCAAGCAAAGTGCATAAAACATACATTTTTGAGGTAGCCTGGTTGCTCATCCCTTTAAGTTTAATCAAAAAGTACTTTTGTGAGCAGTTATCATCATCATCCCACTCATAACATTGACTCTGTCTGTTGTTAGGATTCACTTTCAGTCAAATTTCTATTCATCAAGCTTTCATCTGATACACTTCAAACTCTTTATGAAACTCTGTGGATGTCTTGGCGGGGAGGAGAGAAATTGATGCCGAGACAGAATTCATTTACATGGAGCAGTCCTTATAGTTTGTCAAAAAGTCATTTTCCGTTTCACTAATATTCTAAGTGGGATTTGTCTGCTTGCTGCTGGAACCAAAGTTGCCATTATTGCTTTGCAACATGAAAGGAAAGTCTCATTTCATAGATCAAAGACAGCCTACCACAATGTATAAACACTTAAATATCACATATGTTCTGATAAACTGGTGCCCAGGGCACTACGCCTCACAAAGCTGGTCTAGGCCCCAAGGATTAAACATGTAAAGAAAAATCATAGCTCCATCCAGTTTTATTTCTTATATCTAAACATACAGTCCCCTCAGTTTTGCAGTCACTTGGTTTTAAAATTTTAATCAGCAATTTTAATCAGTATGTTTTCAGTTTTTCACATTTTGAATATTATGACGCATCCTTTATTACCAACATTGCTTCATTTAGGTTTGTAGGCATTTATTTATGCTTACCTTCCTAAGGGTCCGACTGCAGAATTTCATTTAAGTTGAGATCTGGCCTTAAACTGTGCCATTATGGTGCTTGATTCTTTTTCAGCCATCTTGTTGTAAATTTGTTGGTTTGGTGGGAATCATTGTTACCTTTTATTATGTGGTTTTGGTCAAGCTTTCTTTGTTACAAATGTGCTCACATTTATTTCTTGAATACTCTGATATACGGAGCAATTCATGATAATGTTGTTGGATGTCGATATGCTGTTTGTTTTGTGGTGTAATTTTAAGACCTGGTAAGGACCAGATGAAAGTTTTATGGTGCCTTGATATTTGAAAAGGGTGTACTTTCTATTTCACATGACTGTACCTATATTTTGAAGTGTACAAGTAGCCTAAAAGCTGATATAAATTTAAGAGTACCTCCTTTACAGTTGTTCAAACCAGCATTAGCTAAAATCCTGATATTCAGGTGTGGTTACTATGCAAGGGTTACTATGTAGGAAGGAAAACTGATTTTAAACTGACTGAGTGGAAGTGACAGAGCTTCATACAATTGCATAGACTTCAATATAATTGAAAGAAAAATAACTTTATAAATAAATATACACAATTCTATAGTAATTTAATGGTATGTTTAATTCAGTACATAGCCATATCATTTCTCTTTTTCTAGATATGTCAAACTGATGAAAAGGATGGCTTTAATTTCTATTTTTGATTTACTCATTTAAAGTTTGAATCCAACCATCAAAATCATAACTAACTGGCATCGTAGGGGCCAGTGGTGTACTGAGGGATTGTTGCATACATTACATTAATACAATAAAATAAAAGGGTAATGTGCAATGTCATTTAGAGCATTCAAGCACGTAAAAACAACAGCTACAGGCCTAGACGTCAAGATGTTAAGTGTCATCTAATTGGTTGAAAGAAAGCTTGACCTAGAAAAGGGTCAACTACAATAATTTGACAACTGTGTAAAAAAAACAAAAAAAAAAACAAAAAAAAACCACAACATGCAATTGACTAAAATGTGTACATTTCAGCTGAATATTCATTTCATTATGGGGTTATTTTCAAAAAACCCTCACAGATTATGACCAACTGACACCATAACGACCTCTGAGAAAATGATAGGATCGTTTTCCTGTTATTAGAAACAATTGGAGCCAATCCACCAATGGATAATATTAAAGTGCCTTGGCCACTGAAAAAAAACTCTTCAGTCTGGAAAAATTACCTCTGAGTTGTGACCTTAAAACTTCTTAGTCTTACAGTAGTTTGGACCACCTTTTACCTTTAATACATTGACTTAGTGATACTGATATTAAAGATTATATTTCTTGTAATTTGTGGTTCTGGCTGTACGTCTAAAATACAACTGAAATGGTGTGATAGTTCGATGGACAAAGATGTGAACATGTAAAGCAGTTTATTAATCTAATTGAGTTTTTCCTAACATTTGATCATATCAGAACTGTATTATTGGATTATTGCCAGGAGATAATAGCTTTCCAGCACTTTACCAGAAAAGAGTAGGGGTTTTTTTCTGTGTTTGAGCAATATTCATATGGATAGGTTATTTTCTAAAGTGGAAAAGAGGCTCTTTGTTCTGACAGACGACATGTGAAACACTGATGAATTGCTGCAGGTTTTGTAGCAATATTTAAGTAACAGAATTTGTAAGGTTGTATTTTGAAATAAAGTTTTGATTTTCACTCGGTTCCTGTACAGGTTTTGATATCTACTTTTAATTATCAGAGAGCATCTTGGTATTAACTATTTCCTTACATAAGATTTTATAACTTAAAAGCTTAGAGCTGAAATTAAAAATTACAGCAAGGCTAGAGCAGACTATTATTTTTATTCACAATGTAAAATCAAATAAATACTCTTAAATTATTGTCACAAAACATTTCTTTCACTCACTTAATTATTTTTGAAAATTTAACCTATCCAAACATTTCTGATCAAATGTCAAACTTTAATAAATAGCACCAGACAGCAGGCTCATGAAATGTTGTAAAGTGTAAGTGGTCATTATACCATGTTTTCCTTCAACTAATGTTGTCTAATGTCTGATCTGTTTTAGCCATTAACTTCACTCAGATCAAGCTCTTATTAATTTTTTTTAAAATCCCTTGTCATTTCTAGTTTCTACATTACTGTTGACTTTTAAAGCATTCATATAATTATGATTGAATTTAATGGAAGATGTGGAGTTGTAAACACAGAAAATATCAGCCTGACAGAAGACATTTAAGATAAGTTATTACACTGTCTCAGTGACAGGAAAATCACAATAAGATTTTTTTTCACATAATGTCACATTCTGTATGTGGATCAGCTGAAGCACAAGAACTGAATGCTATTCCAGCATCATATCAAGCATTTATCTTTTATTAAACACAATGCATTCAACAGTTTGGTTATCAGTGGTTTATGAGGAACCCCTGAATCCATTGCGCTTTCCTCTAAAATTAAGCTGAATGCATGAAACTCCTAGCAGAGGGACTCAATATGTGTTTTAATTGGGGCTTTTTTCAACCTAAAGTGAAGAAAGCCACTGGGAAAAGCCAACTGGAAATTTGTATTCAAACATTTTGTCTTAAAAAATTGAACAGCACTAAAAGCCTGTTTAGAGTGCATTGCTTACAGAATACAATGTCCAGGACTACCATACATCCTTGCCATTTGGAGTCCTATTTAATTAAAAAAAAAAAAAAAAAAAAACAATGATCACATTAGCTTTGATTTTTTTTTTTGTCTTCCTCCCCACAAAAAAATCTGAACTTACGGATTCCAATTTTGTACCTAGGGATAAAATGATTGCTTAGTAAGAGTCAACACAATAAAATCAAGGCCAAAGAAAAGCCCCCCAAAAAATCTGCTTTTTTTAGCTGTCTTTAAAACATGAAACCAATATTTGAGAAGGTGAACGAGTGCAGATAGTTCTGTGTTTACTTGTCAGGAAAAAGAGCTATTACAGCTGCCATGTTTGTGACAGTAACAGCTTTGTTCTTAGAGGTTGTGCAATCTGTATGCATGCAAAAGAAACAAAATCTGTCACATCCGTCGTTTTAAAAAGATATCTTTTTTTTTTTTAAAGATACCTTTTAGATGTTATCTAAAAGGCACTTTGCATTTGGTGGTTGCTGCCACTGATGATCTACTATACTTTTAATGAATACATCAGTACATGACAGATGGGAAGAAAATTGCATTATTTAAATTCACAAGCTTAATAGAAACCAGCATAATAATTGCACATTATTTTTAAGCAACATTCAACACTGTTTTTATAGTATGATAGTGTGATCTCCTGTCACATACTCACCAGTGTTGCATAACCATGACCACATGCTTTTTATCCATATCCAAATCCTAACATCCTGCAGTGAATCAAATCAGCTCACTTTTGTGCCAGAAAATAAACAAAACAATAAGACCTAATCCCATTTGTCACTTCTTATTTAATGAATATTACACCTGGAAATGTGTCACCAAGGATTACACATCATCATCATCATCATCATCATCATCTGTGGCCTCATAAATTAGGTTATTAATACCTAATTTGTCAGTGAAGTGATAATGTCACTAATGACAAACCTGCACATGCTTTGCTTTTAATAATTTCTCAAGTGGGTGTCTATGCCCCCACTTCATGGAAAATGGAAAATGGATGGATGGATGGATGGATGGATGGATGGATGGATGGATGGACGGATGGACAGACATGTTTCTCATTAGTTGGAATATGTTTGTTTTCAGAAACTAGAAGCATTCCTGTTTTCATTTACTAACATCTCATGAGAAGAGGTAAAAATTGTTTAATTCCACATGTAGGAAACAGTGTGTAGATATATACTGGAATGATACCATGCAAGAAACCACAACAAGAGAGGTTATATGTAGAGGATGTGGCACCTTTAAACAGTTATAAATCAATCATTTGGAAAATGGCTATCAGAACAAAGGTACAACAAAATTGTTAAGATGAGGGGAGGCCAAGACAATAGGTCAATTCATAACATTATTCCTACTCTTGGAGAAGCTTTACCAAGCCACATTAATATGCCCTGATAACCTGATTACAAAAGCACCTGACATGCAAAATAATAACTAAGCCTTTTCTTTTCATTGTATATATTGTTGTTATTATATGTGTTATATTGTGCTCTTAACTGCTACCAGTTATGGTTAGAGCACTCTTGAAAAAGATTCCTAATCTCAAGAGTTTCTTTCTCTGGTTAAATAAAGGTTAATAATTAAATAAAATAAGCTGGATAGCTTGAGTAAGAAGAATCGACTCCCACTAACTCCCAGTACCCGAGGCACTGCAATCTGCCAAACAAAGTATGAGAAGGCACACAACAGAAGCAGAATCTAGGAGAATAAACAAAAACTATCCAAAGTGTACTCTCAGTGGCAATGTAACAACATGAGATTTGATCCAACCAAGGCTGAGACTGAACAGTACTGGAAAAACATACAGACAAAAAGGGCATCGGATGACATCAATGCTCCACGGCTAGTGGGTCTAACAGCTGACCACAGTAATCTCCAAGAACAAGAACCAGATTCATGGCATTGTAATGAAAGAAATCTGATGTTAGAATGCTCTAAAATATGGGGTCACCCATGAAGAATTTGGGTTCACTTCATGAAGGATCCTAGAAAGGGGCAATCCCATCCACTTTCTGGTCAATAGCCTCCCTATGAACATATGGAAGGTCCTTTCAGGCATACTAACAGTCAAATTAAGTAGGCACACATGGTTCCGCACATCAGCACAGCCCAGAAGAGAACTGGAAGTAACATCAGAGGAAGCAAGCATTAAATACTGGTTGACAGACGATAAGGCCAACCCATCTGTATACTGGCTGGATCAACTATAAGAAAACCTACAACTCAGTGCTGTGCATGTGAATACTGCAATGTTTGGAGCTGTACAACATAAACAGGACAATAAGAGTCTTCATCTGACAGTGGGACTCAGTGGTACTGTAGATGACAACTCTAGAAGCCAACTCAAAGCTAATTGCATGTTACCATCAAATGCACTATACACCAAGGAGATATGTTGCGCCCACTGTTGTTCTGCATAGGTCTAACCCTTCTCACTGTGAGTGGCTATGAATACAGATTCTGAAACAGAGCAATGCTCAGCCACCGTCTCTACATGAATGACATCCCGCTGTATGCCAAGAACAAGCAAGATAGTTACTCACTGATCCACCTCACTAGGATATACAGAAGTGATACTGGAATGTAATTTAGGCTGTTCTGACAGACAGCACTGAGGTATTACTCATAGCAGCATAAGAACAGGCCTTGAACAAGACCGATTGAGGCCAAGGTCCACCTCACCAGACCCCAGGTGCAGACTGTGCAAAGATTCCCTGGAGACAAGCCAGTATATAACAGCAGGATGAAAGATGAATACATGGAACACAACAACCAAACAGCAGAAATTGTGTACAGGAACATCTGTCTTGAGTATTAGTTAGAATTCCCAAAGTCAAGATGGACCATACCTCCAAGAGTCGTGGAGAATAAAAGAGCAAAGATCTGGTAGGACTTCCAAATTCAGACTGAGAAACTAGTGAAGGCTACCCAAATGGATATTGCAGTGGTCAACAAAGTCTAGAAGAAAGCATAAGTGATAGATGCTACAATCCCAAGCAAAAGTAACATCAAGAAGAAGGAACATGAGAAGCTGGAAAAATACTAAGAGTTAAAAGGGAGAAATAGAAAAGATGTGGAACATGTAGGCAACAGTGGTGCCAGTGATAATAGGAGCACTAACCTCCAAGGTGGGAGAGTGGTTCCAAAGGCAGAGGCCAACTGGACTGGCCATATTGCAAACTTTATCACTTAACATTGTGCCCTAGCTACCAGTCAAATACAGTTACCTTCCTTATGAACATAGAGAACTCTCCACCACCTGAAACTGGCCCATTTTCTGCAGCCACAGTAGAACCCCAAACACCAGGATGAGGACTAGTTTGTTGCATTTTAGAAGAAGGCATGGTTTCTGAATGACTTTCAGGTCCCCTGATTACTCAAGAGCAGGGACCTCAATACTGCCCCTGGAGGATAAACAGACACACAACAGATGGATAGATGGACTTACTAGATCCCATGCCTCCTTCTCTGTACCACTCAAAACAAACTTAAAATCTAACTAACGGTCCACAGAGCTCTGTGAACAACAGATAAGTCCATTTTGTGGGGTTTTTTTCCCTCCCAACAATTATTGTAATGGACATTACAGCCTCTAGGTGCCGCTAGAAGGGCTTCTAGCTTTTTTCTCTTATTCCATTAGGAGTTAATTTCATGAAAAAATGCCACGAGGACAGAACATCTCTCAAGGTACAAGACAAGTTCCACTTTACAGTATTAGATATGGTCAGATGATAGAGGGTCTCATCAACTCTGCCCCTTTAGTGCCTAAAGGTCATTCAGAGCTAGTTGTTTGCCTTTACAAAGTCCATTACTGTGTACTCTCATGAATTAATCTCTGCTGCTGCTAGAAGCAAAGGCAGGAGGTGCTTTCTCCACCTGTCTCTGCTTCTATTGCTGGGTTTACTTGTTTCGCCAGCATGCACACACATTGACACTCTCTCTCACACACACAATTGAACAGGTCATGTGGTAGTGTTGCTATGTTTGGTGTCTGCTGTTTTTATTTTGAAGAGCTTTCAAAAGTCTTCAGCTGCCCATGATAAAGCAAAGGGAACAGAGTAGTATCCAGATCATTTTGGCAGCTAAACTTCATTTGAATTCTCATCTGCCATGGATTGGCGACAATTAATTAAACACTGATTTCTGAAGGCAATGGACTTTTCATGACTGACTAAAAGCCTTTCTGCAGTCCTTTTCATAAAATCCTGTGCTGAAAGACAGTGATTTAAAAACAAAAAGAAAGAAAGACAGACGGAAAGAAAATACCCATTTTCATTGTCGGCCATCAGTGGGTAAGATGCATCTAGACAGGTTTTGACGGGAGCTCTGAGGCTTGTTAGTGAGAAGCTGTGCATAAGATGTGTCACAAGGATACTGGAAGGACATCAGGGTAGACAAAATTAATTTCTCAATAAAACTAATGAAAAAAGTACAGATATCTTTCTAAGTGACAGCAACTCCTTCAAAATATTATAAGATCAAGAAAGCCTCAACACAGGAAACTACAAACTGAACTTCTGTAAAGGCTCAGTTGTACCTAAATGCAACACTCCCCAACCAAATATATAGAAGGTGGCGTGATATATATCACTGTAAAAATAAGAGCTCTTATATTTACAAAAATAAGATCCATCTCCTACACTTTTGGTTTGACTCATCCCTGTTGTTTGGCTTGCCAGTTTTCTCTCCAAAGGTGTGATTCAACAGTCAAAGTTGTTTAAATGTTTACAGTACAATGCAATGTAATAATAATAATAATAATAATAAATGCTATTACTATTGTGAAGCCTTCTAGTCTAAGACTAAATTACCTCTAATGTGGCTTTTTTACCCACCTCCCTGTTTGGTTGAGCAATGAGCAGATATCAATGCTGTATTCAGCTTTAGTTATAAGGATGCTTTTATCCTTTCTCGCTTAATGCACTCGGGGTGAATTAATGGCACAGAGAGTGATTGTGAATGCTTGACACGTGCCTCTGTTGTTACTGGTTGTACCCTCACAATTTCATGTTTTCCATTTTCTGCTATTAAATGGCATTCTTCCTGTTCTTCGCCTTTACCGCCTCTCTTTGCCTTTTCGCCTTTCGGATTTTAATTGTTTCTACATGTTGTGTTTTTTCCCCCCTCTAAATGACTCTTTAACCCAGTTGAAGATTTTATAAGGAAATATTGCCATCAATACAGATGTGAGAATAATGTAGGTGTAAGATGCATGATTATAAGTCTACTCTTTAACACTGAAAATATATATTTTTTTAATTTGTTTGTGATTGTATCTGCTAATATTGTATATTGTATCGGCGGTGTTAAGCCATAACAACTTCTTTGCAGAAATGAAGTGCTTGCCGTGTCAAACACGGTTGCCAGCAAGATCCAAGAAAATGAAACGAAAATACAAATTAAAATAAGACAAACATTTATCATAATACAACCCTTATTGTTAGTAGTATAAATAATATTGATCCTGCTATGTCTCCAGATTTATCTTGAGAATAAATTATGTACTAGCCTGTCATCACTTCTCCACTTATGACGACAAATTCCTTCACAGCTGCAGGTCTTGTTAAGTTTAAAAGAATGATGTCTAATACTTCCACTTGATGTGATATGCACATTTTACAAGGAGAATGAGTGAACGCCCACTGCTATCAGATTGGTACTTGGTAAAAGTCAATATCAGTCTAAATGAGCTAAACTGAACGAGCTCCACTGATTACTTCCTGCCGCAAGGCCTATGGCCATAGTGAGCTACGGCATGTCCTTGGCTTGACTCTGCTACCCATCACTAGTGTCCATTATTTTTCATTCCAAGATAACTCCCCCTGTGTACCGAAAGGAAATATGTTTCCATGGCCAAAGAGAGCTATCTTTGATATTTCAAATCACTGAATGACAGGATCCTTGATCTCATGAATGGGTGCAAGGGGGGAAGTCATTCATGGATACAGTATCATATGAAATACATATGTATATCCAATATCAATGTTAATCACAGTAAGGGTTGTGCATGTAGCTGTATTTTGTGTTGTAAGCTCCTAGCTGTCAAAAGCGGGGAATATGGCATGAAAGTATTTGGTTAATAAGTAGAATAAGATGAGTATTGCAGGTATAGTGTGTACATTTCTGTTGTCTGTATCTACAATCTTTCTCCAGAACTAATCACTTTTTTGTCAGTCTTTATCATGAACTAAACTTTTCCATCACAATGTCTGTCTTTAAAAAAAAATCCAACTGCTTGTGCACATTACACTGATGGTTCTGTAATATTACTTTTTCCAGAAGTGTCCCATACATATACATTTAGTCAGATATGCACAGACGAGCCTCAAGGTAACATGAAAAAGCTTGAAAATCCCCCAACCTGGTGACTCCCACTGTCTTTATCACACCGACCCATTGTGACAGTAAATAAATCCTGCACAAATGCTGCGACACACATACAAGCTTCCTTCACATGCAGAAACCCTCCCTTTTTTGCCAGCACACACATCTCCTCTGTGTCCAACTTGATGCAGTGTTGGTTGGTCCAAGAAAGCCAGTGAACCTGTTGTTGGTTTGAGAAGCATTTCACTGCAGCAAAAACAGATTCCCAGTTGAATTCCAGCAGTTTCTTTTTTTCATAAATAACACTCTACCTCTGATGTGCCACTCTTTGTGAATCTGCATTTGGATACGTACAGCAACAAATGTGCAGCCACTGGAGATTTTCCTTTCTAATTAAAATTCCCTCCTGATTATATCTGAACAATAGTCAATAAATACACTCTATAACAGCAGCAGGTACATTCATCTCTGTTTCTCTCTTGCATAATTCAAACCCTTCTCTATTTTATATTCAAGTCAATATTAGATCCAAGATGGAAAGACTGACTGAAAAATAAGACAATGAGCAATGCATATAGGTAAAATTTAAAGCCGATACAGGTGTAAGTATAGTTGAAGCCTCTTTGATCATTCAGACCCTACCCTGAAAAAAAAAAGAAAAAAAGGAGACTGGACATCTCTTGGATTTATGTAGACATCTTGGGTGTTTTTAACACAATTGTCTCATGTTTTAAAGATCAGTGTAACTATGTAGTGTGGAAACTACATGATATGCAGAGAGGGTACATGAATTTGTTCAGATCATGTTGGAATGAAAAGAGCCAATATTGTAGCGATGTTAAACATCATGATACCCCACACGATTTCGTCTTGTGTGCTATGAACTGTTGGTAGAGGAAGGTGAGCATCTCAGTCAAATCCAATTTCCTCCGGTACAACATGCCACTGTTTTGGTTGATAAGTCTTCATTTTCTAAATGAATATTACCAAAATCTCAGCCAAATGTAGATTAATGTATTGACAGTCACCATGTAACATTAAAGTTAAATAAGTGATGTGACCTTAAGTGCTTGCACCATCTTATCATTTTCATTTGTTTTTTGAGAAGGAGCTGTCAATGTCACATTTAACTGAACTGCACAGCGCTCCTAACATGCTTTGGTCTTCTGTTTAAATTGGTTTCCTAGCCGACTGTTCAGCTACATTGTTTATTAAATGCACCATGTTAGTGAAATTCGCCAGTGAATTTAGTTTAGTTGCTCTTAAAGTTATCGTAATTGTAATACATTAAAAAAAATACTTGAATCGCCCAGCTGGCCACCTCAATAATACAGCTGTGAAATGCAAAATTTACCATAGTTTCAAGTTTTACCTCTATATATATTATTACGTGGGCGGCATGGTGGCTTAGTGGTGCGAAAGGTGACCTTGAAGAGATCAATCTGTGTTGATAGGTAAGATAATGTATAATAATAATAATAATAATAATAATAATAATAATAATAATAATAATAATAATAATAAATTAATTAAAGGTATTGCCGAAACATCATGGTGTACACGAAAAAGGTTAAAGGACTGCTCCATTTCCTACTTCTGAATGAATAAAAGGTTTATTACAACAAAACTAGGCATACAAAACAGATCTGCAGAATCTCAGATTTCTTCTGAGCCAATGGTAAAAAAAAAAAATCTAAGAACAAAGACAGACTTGCTTTTATAGAGAATGAAGCTGAACCCTGCCTCTACACAGCTGTTATACCTCAAACACCTTGACAGTTTCACATACATTGAAACTAATGAGTAAGAGAAACACAAATCCAAGGTCAAGAAACATTATTCTTTAAAAGTAGAGGCCCAAATACATAATAATAAAATATCTTTTTTTTTTAACAGGTGAGACCACAGGGAGCAGATACTTCACTTGTCACACAAATGGTCCAAACAGTCTACTTCTTCTCCAAAGCCCCCTGTTATGAAAGTGAGGAACCACCTATTTTGATCCTTCTGGCACAGAGAGAAAAAATATTGTTCCGCTTACATCAGGGGTCACACCAGTGTAAAAACACTTAATTTTTTAAAATTTTAGCTAAAGAAGGAAATTCCACCTCCTTCCCACACTGTCCTGACCCTTGTCTGACAAGGGCAGAATTGTGACTAGGCTACAGCTCAGGAGTACAAGAAGTCCAGGTTAATGATAAAGATAATCCAGGAATATAAAAACAACTTCTAGAAAATAATGAGAAGTCAATCTTGACATTAGTTTTTGTTTGAAATTATTCAGATTTGTGTTATCCAAATCAGATTTGTGTTATCCAAAGTGTGAAGCTGTAAGAAAATCTAAAATCTTCTGAGTGGTATAATCTGGCTTCTGGTGGGCCAATGTCTTTCTAACAAAAAACTAATGTAAATGTTGACGGCTCCTCTTTATTTGAGCTAGAAGGTATCTGTTTTTTTTTTTTTCTCTCAGAAATGAACCATGAATGGCAGCATGACAGGGAAATCTTTGGCCACAGCAACCTGCAGTGCTGTTAATATGGGTTTAAATAAGATATAGCATTAGAATTGCTGCATTCACCAGACACCCCAGGCAAGGACTTTTCTGATGTTGGCATCATCGAGGGTGTGGTGGTTCTTCAGGATCTGGATAACATGGCCCTTGCAACAGCTATGGTCTTTGGACTTTTTTACTCCTTGAATATGAGTTACCCATCTCAGCTCTGATACACTTTTGAGGTGATTCAAAAGGTAATAATGGAGCTGGATGTGACTCAACTCTCGAGAAAAGCCCAAAAACTGAAGACAAAACTCCTCCAGTAAGAAGAGCTCACCATTGTGCACATGAGGTGGTTAGGTTCAGGTAAGAGATATTTAATGCTCACACTTGTTCCTGTAGTTTGGAGTTTGGATTTTCAGATGAACAATCAGCAACCCATGACAAATCAGTGTTCATTGTTAAGTGTTCATTCTGTAATGGGCATGTGGATGGTGCCAGTTTTTTTTTCTCCTCCTACAAGTTCTCTGATTGGCAGCATTCTTTAATTTTAGTTACTGTTTGTCTTTACAAGTGAAGAGTGATGGAGAAATGATTCCATCAGGGTCTTGTGAAATGGGACGTTTAGTTTAATTCAGTTGGAAGTTTTAACATTGTTTTGAACAAAGATGTCAAAATACAATCAGTGTTGGAATTTTTGACAATCACTGTATCACCGTTTATCCTGTGGCTTTTGAATAAAGGTTCTGACGTGCAACTGTTAAGGTTTATTAATTGTTTACAGTTAAAAAAATTTAATTTAACTTTGACAGTAGAGGCCTTGAACAGAATCTTTATGTTGTCCTCTTCAAAGATGGTTACCTGTAACCTTTTTCAGAAGAAAATGTCTTAATTTTTGTGTTGTGATTTAGTTGATAAAACACTGAACATTGAGCATGACTTACTCACTGTTGATTTGTTTTCAGTAGAGCAGTATAATAATATAAATTCAACTGTCATCTTCACTGTAGTGACAGTTGATAGACATTTTGTTTTGAAAGGTTAAATATAAACAATACAATCAATTTTTACCCCTCCATTGGAAAATGTTGTATTTGACACTAGAATAAAATACTAACATTTGATATAAAAATTACTTCATCAAAACATGTCTCAATCACACTTTTACACAAAATACACAGATTTATTGAATATAAATATGTAGTCTTAATGTAACACTATTAAGTTGCTGCCGAAGCAAAACATCTATGTACAACCAATGTCTGTTGAATAACTATTGAATTCAGTAATTCCAACATGTTATTTTTTTCAGTGTACTTGTAATCAAATTTCACGCATGAAAATAGTTATGACAGGCATATAGCAAGGGGGAAAGTGTGTTGTACTAGATTCAAGCCTTTAAATGTAAACGTGGTAGCAATATTTTAAAAAGCCAGTTGAAATGAAAGCAGCATATTTGGGCTGGTTCATACAAAAGACAGATATGTTCGCGTCCTGAATCAGTCTGTTTAAAAGTGACTGCTTCTCAAATCGGTTCCATTGATTAAAACAAACAAACAAAAAAAACAAAAAAAACTGCACGGCAACCTGTCGAAATTTTGGCAATAACTTTAAGTAAAATCAAACTTACTCGGCTTCCGCTGCGGTGAATAAATGGCTGAAGAAAGCAGGCAGGGCGAAAACAGCGTTACATTCCCCATTAATGCCGCTTCGCACAACCAACGACGATCACGCCGACACCCGCTCACTGAGGCGACGGAGGTGCGCGCGCGCGGGCGGGAGCGAGCCTCGGGGAGAGGAGAGGTGCGTCAGAGAGGAAGTGTGAAGGTAACATAAGTGAAAGCAGTAATGACACTTCGGACGGGTCTAAAAGGCATGTGACTTTATTTTCATCTCTATCATTCATGTATCTAATAACTGGAGTTATATTCTGGTGGAAATAGGTTAAGAGGTGCACATATAAATATACCTGGAATCAAAACTTTGAAGAGAATTTGATAAAACAATATTTGTGTCTTGGTTGAGTAGAACCTTTTTGAAGATACAGCTATTTTCATATTCAGAAAATTATATTTTCTTTTTTTAATTGAATATAGGTATGAATATACTTCTGTCAATAATAATAGTAACAAGATAGGCTGTAGACTACGGTGACCAAAAACATAACCAGTTTGCCAAGGGAAAATTTTTTGTACTTTTTGCACTTGGAAATCAAACTATGTCAAAAGATTAAGCAAGAATGCCACATGAAGTTAAAATTCTAAATATGAAAGTTTCAAAAACGTTGTGTACCGTAAACTTCAACATATTACTTGTTGTTTCCCTTATTTGTCTTTTTTTTATACAAGCATTTTGATAGGTAATACGCAATAATAAGTCATCCATCCATCCATCCATCCATCCATCCATCCATCCATCCATTTTCTATACCCACTAAATCCAATTACTGGGTCACATGGGTCTGCTGGAGCCAATCCCAGCCCATTGCAGGGGTAGACCCTGGACAGGTCGCTAGTCCATCGCACGGTCACATATACAGACAAACAACCACACACTCACACCAACGGGCAATTTAGAGTTCTCAATCAACCTAATGTACATGTTTTTGGAATGTAGGAGGAAAAAAACAGTGAAAACCCATGCAAGTACGGGGAGAACATGCAAACTCCAGAAAGACTCCTGTCGGGAGTCAACCCAGGAACCTTCTTGCTGTGAGGCAACAGTGGTAACCACTAAGCCACCGTGCTGCCTCGATAATATTTAAAAAAAAGAAAAGCATTTTTCGCCTATTTTTGTGTTGATTGTGAGAGCACAGAAATAAAATGACTAACAGGATACACAGTGTAAATTTGTAGCAGCAGTATGTGCACTTTGGTCACATTAGCAGGCTAATTCACAATATCAAAGAAACACATTCACATATTCTCCTGAAAAGGGGGAATGGAGCAGCACATACAGACGCTTAAGAGTTTCTTTAATATCCTAAGACCTGACGTACACATATGTGGACATCAAGCATTTTGTTGTCTATGTCAAAATACTTATTTTCCCAAATAAAGCAAAGGCCCAAAGCAAAAAGAAAAAAAGGGTAGAAGAAAAACCAAGTTTGTAGGAACCAGAAAAGCCCTTGAAAGAAAACGAGCCAGCAGATGTAATGGTGCTTCGGATGATGATCATAATTAGGCAGCTGGAAAACACTGATTATAAAATGTGGCAAGCTCAGGAGTTGGAGGTGTTTTGTTAAATTTTCTTCACTCACCTCCCTCTGGCACTGCACATCTCTTGTTTATTTAGTTGGGTCTTATGCAAAAGCATAGTCACTATGTGTCCTACGCGAAGTCACTGATTGATGTTAAAAAAAGCTCTTGATAAATGTAGGTGGGTTCTGATGTGTGGCCTCATGAAGACTGAGTTTACTTGGTTTGATCTGATGAAAACAACTAGGGACTGAAAAAGAAATAAACTGGTTATTAAGCTGGACTTCTGCAGCGATTTTGTCATTTTTACAACAGAGAAGCATAATGGCAGCAGCAGCCAACAAAGAAGCAAGTCAGTGAAATCAAAGCTTATTCTAGGATCAAAATGAAGGAATTATATTTTTAAAGAAAGATGAAGATTATAACCTTTTAAGCATGACTTGGAAAAATCCCAACTTTCCTTAAGAATAAAGTCTTGATTTAAACTGTAGTGCGTCTGGGAGGACTGTGGCTATATAACATCTTTAAAAAAAGTCTCCGTCGAGAGAAAAGTCTTGAGACTGACACTGAAGAATGATAAGAAAAATTTCTTGAATCAAAGACGGACAGCCAAACCACAGCATGAAAGGGAATTAATTGGCTGCAGTTGCTCTCAGACTCCTGTGATAGCTGTGTAGTAGGAGCTATGAGGAGAGAAAGTGCATTCAGTCTTGAATAACACTAATAAACCCAGAATATCTTTTTCCTTTTAAAAAAAATGTATTTATTCATTTTATTCCCCCCTTTGACATTGAGGAAAGTGAATAAATTTTTACATGTTTTTAACTGTATTTGTGTACAGACTTTTAGAAGTATATTCAAACTAATCTTGCTATAACATTACACCTTCATCCACCTTGAAAACAGTAACCTCTAATCCTCTGAATTGTTGTACGGCTGCTCCCCAGACCGAACAGTTGTAACCTGGCGCAGCAGACTCTTGATTTAATGCCAACTGAGATTAGTTTTCAGGTGCTGCGAGGCTGCCAGAACCTTGTCGTAGTTCTATTGGACCACTGGAGGAAGTTCTCTTTCTTTTTCATGTCACCACTGTAGCAACTGTAGCTGAATAAAATTCATATGTCTGCTTTTTTTTAGGGCCCATTTTTAGCTCCTATTTCAGAGTAGAGAGCTTTCTTAGCATGATAGGAACAGTCTTTGACAGAACCACATGGTAATCAGTCGAAACAGTTATGCAGGAAGGTGTGGAACAGAAATCCATGGGATTGTCTGATGGTTGTGGAAACTGTGAAGTAAGTATGTGATAGCATCTTTAACATCTAGGTGGTTTGGAAACTGGAGGGAAAAGTGAAGGCTTGAGCAGAGTTGAAGGTCAGTTTCAATTCCAATGATGTGCAAGCCTCATCATCTGGAGCTGCTGAGTTAAACCCTCAGCACCACAGACGTCACACAAAAAGTCCTTATTCGGGTATAAAGTAAGAATAGAGAGATGCCAGAGCATGTAAAAGAAACTATGAGGTCAGACAGTAGACTTTTTAGAATAGTTTCTTTTACATCTTCCTCACCTATTGATCAGAGGTGAAGCTGTTGCTTGATGTGCATGTTAATGCCTTGAGAAACACTTCTGTTCTATCAGTGTACCTGCTGTTCGACTGCTTGAAACCACTGCATAGCATTTTTAGAAAATATATTGTTATTTTCACTTTCCCGTCATCTAACTTCAACGTGTTTGCTGTCAGGAATGATTTAATGATTTCGATGACACAGGGTCTGTTTGGGCAAACAGGAGATGCTTCTGGCCAGAACATTTTTATTCAAATGGAAGGAGTCCTTCACAGGAGCTCTGAGTAGGAATTTATACTCAGAACCGTTATGACTACTCACCAATGCTTATTTTTTAATTCTAATTTTGTGAGTGCTGCAGATTACACAGTTAAGTTATTGAATGCATAATTAACTCACATTTGCATTTTTTTCTTTTTAACTCTGATATTATCTTCCTTATTTGCAAGTTTAGACTATGTGCTGAAAAATATTTGAGCCAGCATTTGAGTCATCAGTCAACACAGAAACCAATATATTATTTCTTTTTTCTTTTATATAATTTTTAAAAGACAAGGCTTTTCAGGAATAATAAAACATATATATATTGCACAGCATTTGTTCGTCTATTCCTACAACTGTGAGTTTCATTTTGCACACTCTTTTCTGTTTTTCTGCAAGTTACGTAACATGGCTGGCAGTCTTTCCACGGAAACTTTGCAAGTTTACTGAACAGCTAAAAAGCTGCTACATCGTCTATCATCTGCTTCTTAATGTAGCCTGGAAGAGGATGGATCACTGAGCATCTTTTGTTTTATTCATTCTTACTTTTTTGGCCACACAATATGTTTTCTTTATTTCAGGATGTTGAATAGGGAAAACATAAATTAAAAAAGAAACACATTGTATTGAGATGCGCATTTTTTATACTATTTATTGCTATTGAGAACATTTTGGATAAATCAGATAAAAAATATCAGTCATTTAATTTCATACAAATAGCAAATACTGTAAATCTTTTTATGATGCATAAGTGCATTTAATCTTATATTCTTAAATAATTACTTTTCTGCAGAAGAGACAGAACTGCAAAGTTTTCATTTTTGCATAAGGTGTAATAAAGTCACTAAATGGGCCATATGAACATACAGTCAGTTTACATATCTTTATGATCTGTTGCATGCAATACAATGTTTTCTTCTATTTCAATACCCAGTTATGTTCATCTGGTGCACCTGTGAATATTTTTCATCTCATGTTAAATTAGTCTTTGGAGAAAAGGAAAAATACTGCAGAGCGTAGGGCAGTGTGAAAATTTGAATTCAGAAATGACTGATGAGTGTTTACAGCTTCAACCAGGGTGTCACCTCATTATCTTTCTGGCACATGAATATTCTGAGCTGCATGAAAGGTTGAGAAATCTGAGTGAAGATACTGTGTGGATATTGGGAGTTGGTAGTCGTAGCTTGATGCGAGGGTGGATAGTATTAGATTAGTGTTAGATGCGTAAGTTGTGATGACACCCCTGCAGAGATGTGAGGGATGTGTGCCACAACATAGCTCTAGTGGTGATTTAGTCTCTTTTGAATCATCACAGTGTGTCTGCATGTGTGAACGTAATGGCAACCTATCTGCTCACTAAAACAAGACTGAGAAACAACCGTTCTCTAGGCTAACACTTATTTTTTTCACCCCTTTTTTCACACTCTTAAACTCCCACTGAATGCCTTGGATGACTTCCACTGCAATTTTTCTTCAAGACTGATAAATAAAAGATCATTTGAATATATTTTTTTCTGTTTTTCTGAACTGTAGTCTATTGTTTCCCAAACAAATCAGCTATTTCACCACCTACACAATTGCATATCAAGAGCATCACAAATAAATTGAACCAAATGTTCTTTCCACAGCGTGGGAACTGTAGTTAAGGTAAGACAGTGTGAAATGACCTGAGGTCACACTTGTATAACATATAAGTATTAGTCATTTAAGAAGGACAACTGGATGGAAGGGCTTCTTTAATGCCATCACAGTGCATTAATTACCTAAATATCTCCTTTTCCCTGTCTTTGGCATTATCATGCAAAAGAGTGGCAGAATAGTAACTGCTGCACTGTTCAAGTTCCGTTGTTAAGACAAGGGAGTTGGCATTTGGGTCTCTTTATGCATGTGTGACCTAACTAAAATAAGTTTAAGACCAGGTTTTACAGGAAACTAAGATGAAAAATATCATCCAGCAAAATGACATAATTTTACTTATGGTTAGGGTTAAATGGAACTCTTGGTCAGATAATGGAGATTGGCACTGCTCACCTTCAACAGCTTCCTGCGGTTTTTGTTTAGCTCTCACAGCTATTGATTACATAAATTACATTTTGAATACAAGAAATGTGAAACATAAAAATATTGGCTTGTACACACAAAGAGAGAAAGAGAGAATGGGGTAATGTAGAAATAAAATCTCATTTAAACAACGGTCTTGTGGTTTTTTTTTTGTTTGTTTTTTTTTTTAAATTTTACTTTGGTAGGATGTCCAGAGAAGATGACTGAACTTTCAAGTTTATTTCTACATTTCTAACCGAAAGGATCACCACTGAGATGCAGGATAGAGCGGGACAGACTAGCCATATGAAAGGTATTGCGAGTATTCTTGCAGGAGTCCTTTTAATATCGATGGAAATGTCTGAAGCTGCTCTGTCAGGGAATACTGGTGTGATGTCAGCGAAGTTAGTTTAGGTTGGATATTCCACAGACATTTGCTAGGATTCAAGACAGTTTCATCTAGGGACCATCAATAAACTACCAACTAAATGAAATGAATCAGATTTTCTTTTCAATTGCCTGCATACCACCTAACCAAGCCACTCTAAACCCAAGCCAAAATGCTGTAATAAAGGAGTCAAATAAAACTTTTTTTTTGTATTGTATTTGAAGACTCTTTTAATTTTTAATCTATTTTTTGTATGGGGAAAAACGTTTCTTAATGTTTTCTTTACAAAGGTCCTTAGCTTTATAGCTTTATGACCATGTGATCTAAACATTTCAAATTTATGCCAAATTGTAGTAATGAAATAGGAATAGGACACACCTATTTTGTGTATCAACAATTATTAATTATAATAATTATTCAATTTTATATTGAAAATAAGTGCTGACTGTTTTTCTCTGACTTTTTTATTTTTCTATTCTCTGTATGAGAATTCTATCCTGGTAATTAGAAACAAAGAAGAAACAGCTGTAGAAACTCTGATCTGCAGTAACAAGGTGATTTTGATTTGTTAGGAGTAAAAGTAAGAAGTTTATATAAGAAATGAACATAGGATTGATGAAAATATAAAGTCAAATTAAAGAAAAAATAGGCCTACACTAACAATGTTTCAAACATAGTTTATAGCTCCTGCTTTCCTTCTTTTGTGTTTTCTGTAAGTCAGAAGACAGATGAAGAGGAGCTGGATAAAAACAGCTTTGGGCAAGAAGCAGAAGTACAACGTTACATTAACCCGTTCAGGCACAAAGTTACAGAAATAAATGGAAAAACCACATTATTTCAACTCTGATCACACACCAAATGCAAATAAATGGTGAAGATTTCTCATTTCAGAAAATGATTCCCTCAAGTCTTGGCTGTCTTGGTTGTCCTTCCATTTAATAACGCAGATTGTAGGACAGTATTTTCTCATAAATATTTTAGAACAATGCACTCTGACAAAATATAGGAATATGTCCAGCTTAATTACTTTTCTGATTTTTAAAAAATATATATATTTGCTGATTTTGACTCATTATACTTCCAATGTATGAAGAAATGCAGAAAATGAAGTCACTTTTTTTTTCTCTGCTGGAGGACCCTAGAGGGATTAAGGCTAGAGATGGAAATGTCTTGACAGGAGCCGGAACTGTGATGGGAAATAGAAATATTGACTTTGAAGAGTTAATGAATGAAGAAAATGAAAGAGGATGAAAAGTAGTAAAAGCGACCATTGTGGACCAGAAGGTAGTAAGGATTATAAAGGCTGAAATAAGGACAGCATTAAAGAGGATGAAGAGCAGAAAGGCAGTTGGTCCTGATAAAATACCTGTGGAGGTCTGAAAGTGTTTAGAAGAGGTGGCATTAGAGAGTAGTTGTAGCAACTTCAGTGGAATTAGGTTGATGAGATATACAATTAAGTTATTGGAAAGAGTTGTAGAATCTAGACAAAGGGTAGGGGTGAGCATTTATGAACAGCAGTAAAGTTTCATGCCAAAAAAGACTACAAGTGCACTATATGCTGAAAGGATATGTTGTCTTAGACCTTGAAAAAGCATATGACAGGGTGACAAGAAATGAGCTATGGTATTGTATGAGGAAGTCTGAAGTAGCAGGGAAGTATGTTAGAGTGGTGCAGGGCATGTATGGGAGCTGTAAAACAATGGTAAGTTGTGCTGCAGGTGTGACAGAGAAGCTCAAGGTGGAAGTGGGACTGCATCAAGAATCGGCTTGGAGATCCTTCTTGTTTTCTCTGGTGATAGACAGGTTGAAAGACAAGGTTTGACAGAAATCTCCATGGACTTTAGTCTTTGCAGATAACGCTGTGATCTGTAGTGAGAGCAAGAAACAGTCTGAGGAAAACCTAGAGAGCTGGAGGTATGACCTGGAAAAGAAAGGAATGAAGGGTAGCCTCAGAAAGACTAAATTAATGTGTAAGAATGAGAGGAACCCAAGTAGAACAGTGAGACTATGGGGAGTAGAGATAAAGAAGTCGGAGGATTTTAAGTATTTAGGATTATCACTCCAGAGCAACTGAGAATATGGAAAAAAAGTTGAAGATGCATGTGCAAGCAGGCTGGAATGAGTAGAGAAAACTGGTGGTGTGATTAAAGAAAAGTATCAGCAAAGACCAACAATGATGTATGATTTAGAGACTGTGGCACTGTCGTAAAGACCGGAGGCAGAGTTGGAAGTACCAGAGGTTAAAATATCAAGGTTTTCATTGGAAGTGAAAAAGATGGATAGGAATATGAATGAGTATATCACAGGGACAGCAGGTGTTCAATGTTTTGGAGAGAAGGTCAGAGAGGCCAGACTGTGATGGTTTGGACATCTACAGAAGAGGGACAGTGAATTTATTGGCTGAAGGATGATGAAGTTAGAACTATCAGTTTGGAGGCCTAGACGAAGACCCAACAGGAGATTTATGGATGTAGATAAAAAAAAACATGAAGGTAGTTAGTGTGAGAGAAGAGAATGCAGAGGATAGGGTTAAATGCAAAGGAGTGATTCGCTGTGGCAATTCCTGAAGAAAACAGCTGAAAGGAAAAGTAGATGTTGGTAGGACGTCCATATTTCTGCTGAAGGTAATGAGAAAATTGGTGGAAAACCCAACTGCAATCATAAATAAATGGTGATTTTGAAGATTTAAGATCAAATAAGTGACGTGTCTTTTAATGACTGATTGAAGTGTCTAATATTTCCAGTAAGAATATGATGCTCTTGCTCGAGCAGTCTTCACTTTCAGGAGCAACTTACACAACATCAGGACCCAAAACTATGTCATAAATGATCTGCAAGCTGAAACGCAACCACTGAGATTATGTCACAGCAAAAAGTCAAGATTCTCTCTCACACACACACATACATTCACCTCACTCACACACCATTCTGTTTGCTCCTATTTCTTTGTCTACTTGTCTTTTGTTATCACGTCTATCTCCCACTGTAATACACCTCATCATGAAGACATCACACACAAACAATACAGTGATCACCACATTACACACACTGTACCCATCACTGTCCTTGTCTTTTTGTCAGTCTTGTTCTTTTGTGTTGCACATTGGTGGTTTTAAATCCTCCTAGGCAGAATTTGGAAGTTAGACACTAATAAAATATGCGAGATTAGACTGTCAAGGAGGACTGGTAAAAAAAAAAGTCAAGATTCAAGACTTCATATTAGAGTGAATACCTTTGATTGAATCGTACTTGTCATACAGTCACAAGTTCTAACATTTCCAGATGTTGAGATTGATGAGGTCTCTGCAAAAATTGCTAGGTGGGAAAATATCATCATATTCATCTTATGTTCAGTATGGTTTGTCTTCAGAGCATAATTATCTTCAAATAGGGAAAAGAAGAATGTTGACATCTGTTTGACAATAAGGTGACCTATGAATTTGCTATTTTAAATGTAATATTGTGACAGGATTGTGTACTGGCCAAAATGTACAATGCAAAAACAGAACTATATGAGACAATATAGAAAATACAAATAAAATTACCCCAGTTTGTCTGTGGGGACCCTATTGACACCATCTCTTCAGTAGAAGCCTTTTTGAGGCTTGTCAGAGGCTTAAAAGCAGATTATTTTGACAGAGCTCCAT
Organism: Zenarchopterus dispar; assembly: GCA_028564865.1. Classification (NCBI taxonomy): domain Eukaryota; kingdom Metazoa; phylum Chordata; class Actinopteri; order Beloniformes; family Zenarchopteridae; genus Zenarchopterus; species Zenarchopterus dispar. The sequence goes on along the minus strand of JAOWBL010000866.1, from coordinate 20,675 downwards.
TGCCCCTGTGCACAGATTTGCCATTTTGATGCAACCACATATTCCATTCTAACTCAAAACTGGTTCAGTTGATGCTGTTTTGGCACTTAACAAAAGTTAATACTCACGCATGTTCCTTTAAGATCACATTTTTCAGGGAAATCCAAACATTTTTTAATAAGACATTACAAAACAGTGTTCTGCACACATTACAAAAGGATGGTTGCTGGTGTCCCCAAAAGTGAATGTGTGGAGAATTTTGAAATAAAAAAAATCTGATAAACATAAACGTTAGAGGGAAGGAAAAATTGTCTTCCCTGATTTCTAAGGCAAGGTGGACAGGCTCGAAACTACTTGAAACTGCTGTTAATGGTAGCCCTAGATCATCCTTTCAATGCTTTCACAACGTAATGTTCTCAGTTTTCACCATTCCACAGAAGTATTTGCAATTCCGCATTCAACCTTTACAATGGATTCACGTAAAAAAAAAAAACCAAACAAACAAAAAAAAAAAAACATGTTAATAAGCATTCGTTTGCCAGAAGAAATTGTTATCAGAATCCTTAAAGGGTCTGATTAACTGGTTAACTGAGGAGCAAACCATAATCATAGTGGAGAAAAAGCTAATTAAAATAATCTAACAATCTCCAGCCAAACTGTTTCATTAAAGGGTGGTGCAGTTTTACAACATGACAAAATAGCATTAATAAAAACCAATTAGCAAGCAACTGTAGTTTACCAGAGAGTGAACTTCCTGACAGTATTTGAGGACTGTTATCTACATAATTAATGGTGCACAAATATCACCCACACACTGCTATTTACCACATGTACTCTAAGCCAAACCCTGCTGCTCTGTTAGAATATTAAATGGGATGTCAGGGATGGAAATAATCGGGTCACCTTAAGAAAAAAAACCAGATAAGATTGATAATAATAGATGTCTAACATGGCTTGAAAATATATGGGTTGGCAACGTATTACAATAGTGCTTATTTACATAATTCAAAAGACTGAAACTGTTTTGTTCCAGTCTGTAAATGTCTGAGGGAAGGTTATGTATTTGAGTGTAGAACTTTGTGTGTAAAACTTGAGGGACTGGACAGGTACAAACCTGGGTGGTTGTACCTGACCTTGTTGCAAATGTATTTATTGGCATCCTGGTTCACGAATGCCAAATTTGGGGAAAAATTATGAAAATAAATCACTTCAAAATGATATAATAAGCTTTCCACTCACAACTGACTTCCAATTGTCTCGTTATTTTAACTCTTCAAATAAAATAGATGTAGGCTGACAAATAATACTGTTTTATTATTAAAACAGTTGTTTAACTGAAATGGCTGAGCCTCCGTGTTTATTTCTTAGGGTATAGCAATTCAATGCTTTGTTTTTAAATACACTGTCTCAGTGTGTGATTTTTCAAGCTGTTTTATTACATAAGATAGCTTGGGTCAGAACAACAGTACAATATTTATTCATTTCCCATCTCCCAATGCCATCTAAAAGTCAGGTGTAAGCCCTTCACATACATCACTTTCTAATATTGCTCCTTGTTTTGCTTCAGCATCCTTTAGGGGAACAGTGTGGTATTTTTCTTGGCACTTCTGTGCCATCTTTGAAGGTAGTAACAGAGGTGAAACAAAGGTGAGCTGGCATGGCAGAACACAGAACTCCTCTCACTCACATGCTTCTACAGGGCCCAGTTGCTGTGTGTACTCACACCCTGATGTGTCACTTTGCCATCTCTGTTTAGTCTGTGTGAGTTACAAAAAGGAAAGAGCAAAGGTTAATCCTGGACAGCTTTTTTGCAGCAACATGACACAACTGCTGTGTGAAAGGGGCTACAGCAACTTAGAAGATAACTTATAATCTAGTTAGGGGAATATATAGGTACTGAGCCCAGACATTTCATAACATTAAACTAAGTGAATTTTAGTTTGAGGATAGACTCACAACCCCGCAAAAATAATTAATATATGAATTTTAGTTTATTGTACCAGCTGGAAGCTGGTGAGGTAAAATACATTCTTCCCACTTTCTTTCTCTTCTCTCAGCTGAAGATGATGGTTTAAAAAAAAAAAGAAAACATAAGTTCAAGCTCTGCCAAAGAACTATATGAGCATAACATAAAATAGGATAATACACTAATAGCCTTATCATTGCTTTGAATTGCCTTTCTGTGTTATGATGCCATGATCTGAGATGCTCTTCCAGAAATATAATCTAAACACTTTCTGTCTTTCTGTTCAGCCCCTGTCTCTTTCATGTCTCTAATGTCTCTTTCTAATGTCTGTCTAATGTCTCTTTCAAGTTGTGTGGTTTGGATCGATTAAACAATTGTTATTGATTGGGAGAAAAAAAGATCTGTTCTTTTTATGTTTTAATTATTTTAGAGTAACCCAGATTGACATTTCACTGAAGTGCATTTCATCAATACTGGGACATGTGGTCAAGTAAAAAGAAGCATTGCTGATGGTTCATAGGCTGTGATGACAGCTGGCTGTTACATAAGTATGAAAGATTGTCCTCATTGTTTGTTTATTTTCATTGTGAGGCTTTAACTCATTTATACATGAAGCCCAATCCTGAACCATGAGATATATTATTTTACTTATCAGAATAGAACCAATAGTCCTTAAAAGAAAACAAAACCTAGACAGCAAATGTGCCAATAATCACATTTTACGTATTCGAACTGAATGATTAAAAAATGGTTCATGATTTTATGGTCTGTTTTACTGCAAGAGATAGGTTGGATCGAAGTTGTTGATAAATTCCTGGTTGATAAATTCCTGATTATCAGCAGATTTGATAGTTTGTGTGCAGTTGTACTGCTGCTGGTAGAAGGCTTTGGTCATCATTGAAATGAGCTTGTTTGTCTCTTTGCTTGTAAATCAGCCCAGTTTTGGGACTTCTTCTGCAGAACTGGACTTCACTCATTGGTAATGTTTATGATTTGCTTTTAGTTGCTAAGTTCCCAGCTTTGGTAAATCTGGGCCAGCATGTAGAGTTTGTTTCCAGAAATTTTTTGCTGTGAAATTAATAAAAGTGTTTTATCCATCCATCTGATGAATCATGAAAACAAGAATGGTGGATGATTATATATTCCTTTTCAAACTATATAAATAAATTAAAAAAAAAAAAAAAACAATTTACATCTCCATCCAAAAATCCAATCAATGTTGGTATATGTAATTATCCTATTCAACGATACTGAAAAAGCAAATATTCAAAGGTTCACAATAAAATGCAAAGCAAATCATAAAATTCAAGAACATTAAGGCTTATTCTGTCTTTTCTCTGACAATAGATGAAGAGAAAACTTTAAAACTCTTTTAAACACAAGTGAAAAATCAATCTGCAGCAACAGCAGCACTTGGGCGCTTGCATTGCTTCTGATGGCGCCAGGTCATTTGTGTGAAGTGATTAGTTGATAATATAACAGAATAGTTGGAAGTACCCAAATGAATTCTGAAATGTATAGAAATGAACTCAAAGCCAAATGCAACACAGATGGTGACTTGATGGCGCTTGCTAGTGCAGCTGGACGATGAACTGGGACATATTGGAGTCTGTAATAATGAAGGACTAGAATATTCTGCATGCCGAAGTTAATTATGTGCTCTAAAGCCCATCAAGTAACAAGTTGTTTGTGAAGGACAAAAAGTAAAAGGTAGGAAGATCAACAAACAAACAATAAAACATAAGGCAGCACTTCTCAATGGAAGAAATCCACAATCAATTTGATGATGCCAGTGTATTGGGGGGAGTGGGTGGGGAGGATCATCATCTATCCTGTGTTAATTTGTTCAGCTTGGTTTTCTCAAACATCCAAGAAATCGTCATTTATCATTATTTACATTGTATATGATCCAAAAAAAAATGAGAAAAAAAATTAGATGTTACCAGTGTCTTATTAAAACTCATATTTTACAGTTTAAGCACATGTTAAACATATAATGTATTCATTTTGTTTTGGTTTGGTTTTTTCGACAAACAATAACAACAAAACAAACATTCATACACATAAATGCTGCTACTGTACGTGCCAAACTATAGTTGGAAATGTCCAAGCTGAGCCAAAATTTTACTGGCAATGTCCTCATCATACGAAGATTACAAAAAAATGTGCTTTCCAAACTATAAATATATATCAGTTGGCATTTTCTGAGATCTATTAGTGACTGTGTGGGAGGTTTTATTGGAAACCTGTGTCACTCTGCCTGTTGGAGCTCAAAAAAAAAAAAAAAGAGTGAGCATTTGCCCTCATTAGTGTGACTTTCACTTGGATGTTAGAGTCCTTTGATGGTCCAAAAGTAGTTTCAGAGCTTTTCCATGCATTCTAGCATTTCATGAGGGATTTGGAGATACAAAAGTGTCATAAGCAAGTATATTACATAAGGGCAGAAAAGTCATGGCTGTGGTGGTCTGAAGCCCGATGTGTGTATTAGAAGTCTAAAAGCAATGATCATTCAGCCTTGACATAAGGTCTGCACCAGCCAATACGTTACTACTGATTGTAGTGGATTTGGCCTCCATTCAATACTCCCTGGGTCCATGTGAACAATACAAAGGAAGTAGCTAACAATGCTCTCTGAGGTTCCGTTCACAAATAAGATAATAGAGGGTGCTGGCACACTCTCATAAAACACACCAACTCAAACACATACGTGCACATGCTCACACGTCCACAGCCGCCAATAGGTGTCTAATTCAGCTGAGAGGAGATGAATCACCCTTTGAATAGGAGACTCACTCTCACATTGCAATAATGACGGAGGCAGCGCCAAAAACTGACAGGCAGAAACAGATAAAGCCGGTCCTATCTGATGAACAGCAATGGCAATGCACGCTGCCATTAAAATCACAAGAACACACACAGAGGCCAACTCGGTGAATGGGGAAATGAGAGCATCTTTGGCTGATATTTTTTGCTGGGCAGAGGAACACATATCACTGATTTGGGATCACAATCTACAGGGGGTGCAGGGGGGTAGATATGTCATTTTCGCCTCTGCAGGAGAAATAATTACTGCTTAAACTTAAGTTAAAACCAACTCTGTGGCCATCTGGGATCCCTTCTTTGTAAATTTCATCATTGGCTCAAGTATTTCTCCATCTACTGGCTGCATGTCCTTGAGATCCTAATTCAGATGGTCTTGGAATAGATTCTCTTACCAGCAAATGCATTGTTCTTCATCATAATTGAAAAAGTGAATCATCTCATTTTTTGACCAAATACACAGTTCCATCACAATTCACTTGTAAAAACTCAATTGGTTTGTATTCTCTGTTTTAGATTTTTTTCTCTCATAGCGTAGTTCTTGATTGAATTCAAACTATAATTTAGACTCTTAAAAAAGGAGGGTAACAATTTTATGACATGATATATCCTAATTAAAGGACAGATGGTAATTTGCTTGCCCAGGCAGAAAAAGCAAAAGCAACTGCATATGTTCTACATGGTCAGAGCTGACATTATTTAAACATTCATGCTCTCTCACTCCAAAATAAAGAATTATACCAGCTGCACCATTCAGACAAACCGATCAATCTCTGTCAGTAGGATTACCTGCGTATGTGTGTGTGTTCTTTACTAACATTGACAGCTATCCATCTGTCACAAAACTTGGCAGGTCTGCTGGTGACCATGGAAAGTTCAATGTCAAGTTTGAGAACTTTCTGAAGATGAATGACCTCTTGTCCTTTGAATTAGTGTCGGGGTGAAGCAGAAATCTCCAACAGAGCTTGACACACCTGTCGCTAGGTGACAGTGTTTGTTCCTGTGGATAATTTGCACCTTCCTGTGGTATTCTTGGTCACATGCATGATCCATAACTTGAGCTTTTCAAGAACTGCAGACTGATCCTCCCTGCAGGTTAAGATGAGTTTATCCAGTAGATCATCATACAGGCTTGAAGCATGCATTCATGTACTGTAGCAAATTCAACACTGATTACATTATACTATTAGTAGTGATAACATCTTGCTTTACAAACTCTTTCTTTAAAATACACCTATGGCTGAACAAATACATGACTGTAGGAAATCTAGATGAATCTCTCTCCGTTTGGATTTGACAGTACTGTTTCACTCATGAAATGCTCTGTTTACAGATGGGAGGGAATGGCCTCATTGCTGCATGGTTTTCATTCCCTAATGAAGCTTATGTTGCTTTGTCTGCACAGATCTGTAAACAGTGACATTATAGAGGAACTGCACCAAAATCATTTTCCTAAACCTCTTCCATTTATGCGAGCGGTTGTCAAACAACAGAAGCACAAATAATTTCTGGTGACAAGATTATTCATTTGCTTAGTTCCTTTGGAGCTTTTTGTGTTTAGAAAAAAGAAAAGAGCCTTTTAAGCTCAAGCAGAAATAATTGCAGCGTGACGCCATAAAGTGTGCATGGTATATTTTTATTACACATAATCAGCAGGGTTTCTGGTTGTGCCTTATGTAGAAACATTGGTGAACCCATATCTTCTTATTTGATAGCAGTATGATGGTTTATAACAAGGAGATGTTTAGTTGAATCGTATTAATTCCCCTGATCAGACCAAATCAGAAGGAATAACTGCACTTTATCACACGCGTAGTTACAGAGGGACCTAAGCTGGGTTTGTAAAGTAATTGCTTTTTGTGAAACACAAGCACAGCCTAAGGCCAAGGGAGACAAACACTCAAGTTTGGAATGCAAATTTGTGAAAACCTTCTTAAAACAGTTAGTAAACATCCTGCTTCAATGAATTAATTCAATGCTGATGCAGTCAGTTATTGTTTTCTGTTGAAATGCTGGTATTTTCTTGAGGGTAAGTAAGAGCCAGTGATTGATTAACGAAGCCTGTTTATTGTCCGTTTATAAATTTGTTGGAATCACAGAAAAAAAATAATCACAAGTTATGCATTCAGCTGAAAAGGGCAAATGACTGCATAACTGAGTAGTTTTATGAGTTTACATGTCAAAAACTATATATAAAAGATGGATGTATCTAAATGGTTTGTATATAATCATTCTGAAGCTTTGGGTTCAACATTTGACAAGGTGAGTGTTTATTAGGGATTTAAACTACAGTGAGTGCTAAACCCACTAAAGCGCTACAGCTTTAAGTATAATATATACAACTTAATAGCTTGGAGCTTTAATACAGTCTGACAGATGATATACTTCAGAACTGAACTGTCTCTTCGAACAACCTAACTGAGAAAAGCATTTCATTATTATTTATACTGTAAAGTTGGGAATCTTTTAAAGTTAACTCATTTTTGATTATTCATTAACCTGCCATCCTTTGAATTTTCAGGTTGAAAGACTGCAAATAATGTCACAGTGACTTTAATGATGTTGCTTAGCAACAGAGATGGCTTAGGTTCTACCCTAGACCAAATCCACAGGAAAGGAGAACAATAAGACCTCCCCTTATCCAAACTCCAGCAGCATCTCTGCTTGGACCTCTGAATACTGTAGATTCCTCATCTTCACTTTTCCCCTTCTATGTTTCATAAAAGATTCAAAAAGATTCAAAAAGCCAGACTGAGACGTTTCTGGACTACATGTGTCATTGAATGTCTGAATGTTTTAGTTTCAAGGTTGTACAGCTGCTGAGTGGGTGGCCAAGGCTTCTTTTATTGCTTATTATGAAGTGAGTTCAACTCTGAAACATTTTGTACTGTTGAAACTCACATTGCCTCAGGACAATGTTAATTGGTGGGTTTAGGATAAGTTTACTTAAGGTTTTCTTGTGGGTAGGTGGAGCAGGAGAAGGGGATGTGGCATAAACCCAGTTTAAGCAAAAGTGAAGATGTTTGACAAGTCATCAGATTCAATTCACTTAGTAATCGCCACACTCATTAATTCAAAAAGAAAAGATTTACTTTTTTTCCCCCACTGACAGCTACCATGAAATGTGAATCTTTAATTTAGTCATTTCATGTTTTGACAGCAATTCAGTTGAAATTAATGTTGGAAACTTGGACATGTAGCACACTCAGAAAAACAGGCATGTGTGAAATCTTCATAGATTTCCATGAATTCATATTCATGTTGGGTTTGTAGCCTGGCAACAACTGAGCTGGTGATGTCACATGCAGCACTGGTAGGCAACATGGGTGAAGTGGCTTGGAAACAATATGGGCAGAAAGTCACAGCCAATAATTCAGTATCTGGGTGCAATCATGTGCCTTTACAGTAGGGTTGCTATGATTGCGCCTTCTGTCATTGAAAAGTGCTGCAGTCTCTTGTGTTTCATCTCTTGTACTTCCTACTTTTAATTTGGCTCCTTTAAGAGATGGAAAGTCCTGTCAAGTCCTACAGATCCTTTGACTCTGTCTCAGCAAACACAGCAACTCTGCCTGTAAATAAGGAAGCCCTTGTCTCTAACTTTAAACAAATACAGCTGAAATTGATTAAAAATGTACATATTTATACCAAGGAATGGGTGAAATGTTAAAAAGAACTTCTTTAAACAAGTATCATAATGTGGTTTAACTGTGCTTTCCTGTATAAATGTAAAGAGAAGCTTTGTTTTATCACAAATGTCAACAACTAGAATGCTATATTACTGTTTTGAAATTATTAACATGCAAACATGTGTTTTAAAGTTTTCTTTTTCTATTATTTGATACTATTTAAGCATATAACAGTAAACACAAAGTGCACAAAACCACAATAGAAGTGAATCAATCCTGTGGAGCAATGATCATCAGATCCAATTCATGACTATCGGACATCAGACATCGTCAATACATCAAACCATGTGACCTTTCACCCAGGTGAGTCTGCAAATTCAGGAGAGTCCACAGATTTCCAGATCGGTAGGTTGAACGTTCTGAGTCCAATAATACACTTAGCACGCTAACAGTTTTAGCAGAAAGCTGAAACCTGGGACTTGGTTAAGTACAGGACATTGCACAAAGAGCTCACAAAAGTGAAGTTTCAGAAGTGATAGGAGTCTGTAGAACAATTCTGACACTACAAGAATACAGAAAATATCAATTTATTAGCATCATATTGCAACAGGTTACTAGAGTCACAGTTAGGAGTTAACTAAATATAATTTCAGCAAAGTTAAACTTAGTTCCTAAAAACTGGCTTCTTGCTGTTGTTTAAGTACTTTGCAGAAACTATATATTCACCTGTGTTAAAAACAGGAAAAGACAAGGCAAATTAACTTATAAAGAGCTTTCTTGCGGCTATTAAGGGAGGCTTCAACACCTAACAGACTTTATTGCCAATTAGAGTGTTTTAACCATAAACAACTTCTAGAAAGAATTTCCGTGCAATAATTACTACACTTCTATGAGCAAAAAGCAATACTAAACCTTCAAAACAAAGGACATAACAGTCTGTTTCGTTATCAGATACAGTTGGGCTTTTAAAAGGTTAGGTTATTAGGTATGGAACGTTTCACAGCTTGTTCGAGAACAGACCGACTCCATCTGTTGTACATTTAAAATTGTGTGTTTCCAACTTAATGGCTGAGAAGTCCTGCCCCATTTGCAAAACACGCAAATGTGCTGTGAACATGAACGATACCTCTAAATGAAATATTTTTACGACCTTCTTTGATCAGCTCAAATCAACTGTCGAACCTGGCCTAATCTGTCTGCAGACAAATATTCCCAACTGCCACAAACCTCACCACATTTAACTCAGAATTGCTCCTTTCTAGTTGGAAAAACTGTGCTTTTGTTGTTGTTGTTTGTGAAGGTGTCTTCAATGAAAACAAAATTCAAAAATAGCATGATCCTTTACACATTTGTCCCCAGTTTTTGAGTTATAATGTCCGGCTACCATCAGCAAGTGCTGAGAAGCAACAAATTCCTCCAAACTCGTTATACTCAAGTGTTGTGTGTTTAAAAATCAGAGCACTGGCCAGTGTTACTCACTATGGAAGAAACATACGAAAGTGATGCACCAGAGTAAATGGATAAAAATAAACTATGTCCCGATATCTGATTGTCCAACCACATCTTTATAATTAACCTCAACCCTATTCTTATTGCAGTAACTAATGGAGGGATTTTTTACACAGGAAATTCTGATGGCAAAGAAACCAGATACTGGAAGGTCTGCACCATGGATGTGCTCCCAAGATTTTTTTTAAACAAAAAATCTTTGATTTTTTGTAAAATGGCCAAGAAAATGTATGAGTCCCTCAGTTTGTAACAACTTGACATGAAAGCCACGATAAACAGAGCAGGGTGGATATTGAAAGGCCATTAACAAATGATTTTTTTTTTTAATAACAAAAGGCATTAACATAATACAAAACAAAGAAAATCATGAGATCTGGCAGCCATGGTTACTGCTGAAAGTGCTTGCAAATGGATGAGTGAACAATAGAGATGAACAAGCGTCAAACAAACTAAAACAAAGCTGAACGCAGGAAAAGAGCAGGGAAGGGTGTGGTTTTATGGAAGAGAAAATTCCAATCATACCTGAGCTTTGCTGACCACTGTGTCACAGAAGTGAAACACGTAAAATTTAGAAAGTGAGCAGACTGTTGCTCTGACTTATTTTTTTTATTTAGTCTCTTATGTGATTAAAACTATAGCTCTTAATTTGTAATGTATCCTGGTTCTGAATCTGTCAGAATTTACGGGCATGTTGATCTCTGCAGCTGCAGTGGTCTGGGACTTTGCCAAAACCACATTGTCAGATTAACAGAGTTAAAAAAAAAAAAAAAAAAAAAAAAGATAAAACAGCCTGCATCTGTATGGAACAGCAGATTCTTCTGAAAGGATGCTGAGAATTAAAAAATAAAAAAATGTAAGCTGCAGTAAATCTTCTTAAGTGTTGAAGGGCTATGAACTCTGAAGGAGCAAGTGATAAAAATCATGATCATATGTAAGTGGTATGTCTGAGAGTACCCAGAGTCCCGCTTTTACCTGTGCATGCTGGTACTCAGAGTGTGGATCTCTTCATTCACACAAGTGCAAGCAGATTATCCCTGGCTGACTGAGTCCCTGTCCCTGTCTCACTCTGAAAGAACCTCTATTAATTTTTACAGCAGCTATTACCCACAAAAGGGAATGATTAACCTTACAATTACAGGAAAACATTTGAAGACCAAAAGATGAACTCTCCATGACAAGGTAAACATCTTTATATGCCTGCAAACCTGCAACAGCTGGTGTTGCCTCAGCACAAAAACAAAAATCTCAGGGAGGCGCTGAGGATTTTTGTTTTTTTTTATAACCAGCACAGATGGACAGCAGAATTCAAGGATGAAATGATTTGAATTTGGCAGCTGCAGTTCAAGATCAAGAGACTTCACAAAAATGTTTGGCTGTGATTTGTTAGGTTTATTTGCTTATAATGAAAAAGGTTAAAGTTAGCTCCAAACGGAATAAAAACATTTAGGAATTACAATATTATATCACAAATGTCAAAAGTGAGTTTCGTTGTGAGTTTGAAGGTCCCTTATTATGACTTTTGTGGCTTTCAAAGGTTCAAAAATAGTTAAACTGTAATAAACCCAGTTTTCAGGTTGTCTATTTGGCATGAAATGTAAAGTTTTAAATGAGCAGACATATCAGGAGTGTCCATGTTTTTCTAATGAATTTCTGTTCATGAAATCAGAATTTGCGTATGCAAGTTGGTCCTCCAAACTCCGATCACGGATCAGCCCAAACACACGCACTGAATATGAAGAACTGAGAAACCCCCCTTGATGTTGAGTTGACAAGTTAACTTTTTTTTACCTGGGCTTAGCTTGTTCTGACATTATCTAAAGTTATTCCGATCAAATTTGTCAGTTTGTCCTCATTTCGGATGTTGTCACTGCAACATTTGAAACTAGTGATGTTGGAGTTTAAACGGGAAGGACAGAGGTCAAATCAAGCAGAACCCTTGATGAGGTGGTGGATGACAACAGTGCTGTAGTCCCCCTGGTGATTTCTCACAGCTGGCTCCTGGCTCCCTCAGCTGAGCTCCTGGTGGAGGTTCACAGTAGGAAACCAATTTCAAATTTTATTTCAGAAGTGACATAGCCTTGCCAGTCCCTGTCACTTTGCCATGGCTGGAACTCAGCAGGGATCCAGGCAAAGTTAATCAAGCTAACATGAAAGCCTGCCTGAGGGACAGCTTGGCTGTTGGTTTTGTCTGGAGGAGTCAGGGCACAGGTGTAATAAATCCCCAGAGGATTACAAGGCTGTCATTGTTTAATCAATGTATGGTTAGCACAAACACCCTGCTGGTTGTTTAATAGTTTAGAGAAACTATTGGGGTTTCTCACAAAAAAATTGGGTGCTTCCTGAGTCTTGAGAAGGATTCCAATAAAACCTGTTTATTAGTGGATGTGTATGCATGTGTAATGGGAAGTTGTTAGAGTCAAGCTTTTCTTTCAGATTCAATCCTCCAATAACAAAAGCACGTTTACGTCCACACTTTCCCATCTTCTGCAGGTCCAAATGTCAAGTAACAGGCGTAGACAGAGGATGGTATTTTGTTTGTCAGGAAGAGGCTGTGGGGAAATAACAAGCACATACAAATCTCCATCACTGGAATAGTCCAGCAGATTGCTAACCCTGTGTTCACAAAGAAAAAACACAACTTAAAAACATCCAAGTATATCATGAATTAACTTTAATATCCAATCAGGGAGTGCATAAAATGTATGTGTGGCCTTCTGTGTGCATGCTCATGTCTGTGGATTTTTAAAAACGTCTTTTTGAGGAAAACAAAATTAGAATGGATTTGCTTCTACAGAGAAAACAGTCTAATTGGCCAAACACAATGTCTGTTTCTGAATGGAGCATAATTTATAGTGTGACTTGTTTGTTGCAGCACTCGGCTGGGCTCATTAGAAAGCAGCACTACAGAATCTTCCAGGCAAATAAAAAGAAGACGAGAGCCGCCACGCAGATGCACAAGAGCCATCCCAAACTCGTGTCTGCCATCAAAACATTTTTACTTTTTAAAATATTTTCCATGTTTCTGCTTTAAAGAAAGACTTGAGTCAGTATGTAGAGCCTTTCTAAATATTAAACACCAAACTACACAGATTACAAAAAAATTCTCTGTTCAAATGAAAACATTTATAATTATTAAACAAAAAGCAAAACTACAAAAGTGATGGAAATCCTTAAACTATGCTATCTGAATAGAACTTACCATCTGCTGAAGGGAAAATGGTGCAGTCTAAGATTTGTAGTTCTTGATGGGAAGCAGGTGTGATTCCCTGATGGTCAGCCAGGATACACCACTCACCCTTTGTACTAATAAACTCAAAGAAGAACAAACTCCCAAAACCCCTTCAAAGCAAATTAGCTATGGACTAAATGTGTGTATTCTAAATAAATACAAATAAAAACAAAGTCACCCTTGTGTTCCGTATGTGGCTGCTGTGTTGGCCATCACACAGTGAAAGATTATATTGTTGCTCTGTAAATGCAGCATGTGTATTCTGTCACATTGGATTCAGCTTTTATCATGAAAATATCAATGACTCAATTGCTGCACCAGATGCTGGAGATCTTATTGCTTCAATCAAAAGTGCATTTTCATGCTCATTTAAACAAAATGCAATTCCATCACCGAGTGGCTGAGTGAACACAATAAAAACATGAGTATGTGGCGTTGCATGGAAAACTGAACTAGAACTAAGAATTAAAATCTAGCATTAGAAATCAAAGCTAAGACTACACAGATCATAAGGAGAATTATGCATCTTCTCACTGTCTTGAAGAAATCTACATGACATGGATTTTAAGAACTGCCTCTTGACGTTGAAGAATTCAGAGAGGTGTCAATCATCCTGATTCATCAAGTAGTTCCTGAGATAAAACCTTGCACAAACACCAACAGCTCAACAACTGTTCCAGTGGTTGGTTAGAAAAATCTGTCAAAATCTTCTTCTTCAAAAACAACCCTACAATCTCTTCTTCACAACAGGAAAATCAGTCTTGGTGCAATAGGTGGAAAAATGCTGCAGGATGGACTTATGAAGTGTTTAAGTTTCACCACATACATTCAAATACATAAACACTCTCAAGGTGTAATCTTGTATCAAAAGGAGATTATTGTTGTACTGTTTTTTGTTTGTTGGTACTTTTTTCCTCTTTTTTTTAATTTTCTCCTGAAGTCCAACATATATGTGAGGCTGACTGATTCATTACAAGAGTGAATATGAGTGTGTATGACTCTTAGTCTATAGGTGACTCTGTAAAGGGTGTACCCTTGCTTTTAGCACAGTGACGCTGAATAGGAAGAAGTAAACATAGGTTCTGAAAGTTTTTTAAAAAACTTTTTAAGTTATATCACGGGGTTCCAATGATTACTGGGGCTGTTCAAGGTTTCTCCTGTATAGTGGTTAGGGTAAATAGATTTGCAAATATAAGAAAAATCTTAAAACTATTATAGGATTATCAAAGGTCTGTGTAAGGTTGAAACACACCAAATCATGGTATTAAAGAAGAACTTTTTTGTAGTTTCCATGTGTTTGTGTGTTTTTACGAAATCAAGGGCAATATAAGATTTAGTACAAAACAGCAGAGTGATGCATGTTTGATTAAAATAGCCGGCCTTGCAGACAAATTGACTCCAGATAATGATTTCAGTTAGAAAATGTGGATGCCTTAATCAAACATTTCGCAGTCCAGTGGCCTTTCCATGCACAATCTGGAGTACAGAGCAGTTCAATAGGAAGTTACAATTTCCACTGCAGACAAAGAAGCATGCACACCATCTCTTGACTGTTTCATGTACTGTCTTACTCCAATATGCCCAATGATTTACTCTTTAGGAAGGAAAATAACCTGTTTTATGTCAACTGATTCTGAAACCAGATTTCTCTAAGCTGATTCAGTATTGAAGAGATACTTCCAAAAGTACAGATTAAAAAAAAAAAAGTTTGAAATATGAAAGTTTCTGCTTTCTGCTGTTCAACCCAGAAAGACCAAAACATATATAACCGAACAGCTTCCGAACAGCACTGTTGGAGCACCTCAGAAAGATCACGCAACAATAAAAACAAAAGCCAAGCTGTGATGGATGCCACCCAACAATGCTATTAACTCCCTAAATGGAGTGTAGAATTGAAGACATCAGTTTTAATGAAAATAATCATGTAGTATATCTGGTCATCTTATGCCTGTTCAGTGAACTAAAAATTGAAAGCATGCATTAAAACTGTAGCTGGAGTAGCTGATGTATCAGGGACTTACACGACTGTAATCTGGTCCAGGGCAGAAACTTCAGAGCTCTTGTTAGAGGAAAAAAAAACATGGTGAAAGATGTAACAGTGAACGTCACCTCAGAATGACCTGATGTGGCACTTTGCACCAATATCCAGTGGACTGATTACTATTTCTAACTCTACCATGGGTAGATGCAGTGCACCACTTGGAGACAGTTATAATGAACCCTTTGCAACGTTCGAATTTTGAAGGCCCTGGATGTTGCAAACTACTGAAATCATTCATTATAAAACAAGGACGGGATTCAACAGCTCATTTTCAGATCCAATTTTTGAGGGTAGAGAACCGTGGTTTAAGCAATTAAGTTTCCCACCTGGAGGTCTCTTGCACAAAAGTATATAAAAAAATGAATCTTCCAGTAAATGTGGCCTTTACAACTATATTTACCAGCCTTCTGTGGGTTGTGACCTATTTTTTGCCCCCAAATTCTCATTGCCCCAGCAACCAGAGAATTTGCAAGCTGTTGTGGGAATTCAAAATATGATCAAAGCCAATCAAAAGTAGATTGCACACACACATTTTAATCCTGGCTCTTTTATCATTATCATTATTATTAAAAGAGATTGCACTAAGGAACATATTATCAGCAGTTATGTAAAAAAAATACTGCTTCTGTCCAGTCAAACACTGTTTGTTCAAAATCCACATTGCAACAATAAAAATCAAAATATCAAACAAACAACATTAAGAACTGCTTTTTAAGATGTATTCACAGCTCTTTTGTTCCTACAAAACCTTTGGACACAATAATAATTCAACAAAGAACTTGAACAAGAGCAAGCATCAGAAAAATGTGTGAAATTTCATTGCTAAAAATGTTGAAAAGCTGTGTTGTGGCCTTCACAGTCAGGCTTTGTAAAAGCATTGTAGCGCTTAAATAAAGTTCTTAACAACATCAACATAAGTCAAGAGTTGTGAGAACTCAAGAATAGTTTGAAAAAGGTAGGGAGGTGAAAACCACTAGTAACATTCAAGAATAGGAAAGCCAGATAAGACTTTGCCTGAAAAAACGCTCTCATGATCTGGAATTGGATTCTTTGGAGATATAAAAACCAAGATAAACTTGTATTAGGATGATAAGATAAAAGTATGGAGAAGGACGGGAAAGGCACATGATCTAAAGCACATCATGTGTCTAACACGGTGGAGGCAGTATAATGATGTGGGCGTGTTTGGCACCAATGGAATAGGCTCCTTGATGTTTATTAATGATGTGACTGCTGAAAGAAGTAGAGATGAAATCAGAGGTTTATAGAAAATATTCTTTCTCCTCACATTGCCCAAAATGCAACAAAACTGATCAGAAACAGATGGTGGCTGCAGCAAAGGGAAAGCACCTCAAGGGAAAAAAATATCTGGTGAAGCTCATGGCCTCCAGACTTCAGGTTGACTGCAAAGTTTTTTCTTCTAAATATTAGGAATTATGATTATGTTTACAGTTATGTCACTTTGTCTGTGTACTTTAAAGCCACTGAAAGTGTGGATACTTTGCTTAAAATGGATCTAATTCCTAAATGGCAAGTGTCATATTTTTATAAAACTGCTTAAATCAAAGTTGAAAGTCTATGCTTTGATTACATTTTGTTTTATTTCAAATCCACTGTGGCGCTGCACAAATAGCAAAGTGATAAAATAAAATTAAAAAGAAAAAACTTTGTCATTGTCAAAATGCTTTTGGACCTAACTTTATAGATTTTCACCAGCAAATGTGATTGAGACAGGAGGGCTCTCTTACAAATGGACCAGAGCAGATGGTGGAAGCTTTCAGTCATGTGATATAATAACAGAAGGTTGGAGAACGAGATCCCAGAAGGAGGAGACACTGATGCATTTTAAATGTGCTGTCATGGTGGGGAAGCCTATTAACTTACTGGTGTGTTTCTTTTCTTCAGTCTCATTTTGTGCAGCACCACACTAAGCATGCATTAGTGTGTTTATGCCTGTCTGTGTATGCATCATCCAGCTGGGTGGGGATATAGGCAAAGCTTTTCACTGTACTTGGACTGCAATAGTGCCAAACTTTGTCTCTTACACTGAATGTGACTATGGTTCTTTGCAGGGCTGGGCACAAGGTCAAAAACCAGACAAAAGGGCATTTTCTCATCTGTCTTGAGTGTTATCATCCTGCGGCCGATGTAACAGCTCTGCAAAACTTTAGAAACAACAGGGCTGAGTGATAATGCCTCATAGCATTCATCCAATTAAAGCAAGAGGAGTTGTAACGTTCCTAATGTTCCCACAGGTTTGATGCGTTATAATGCTTTTAAATGGACACTTAAGTATTTCACAAAGTTCAATTTAACCTGTTAATGGCATTGGATGAAAAGTGAAAGGATTATCAAAGATGTTGCAATAAACAAGCAGGGATTTCAACACAGTAAAAAAGATGAGGTTGTTGGTTAACTGTGACTGGATTTGGGGAAAGAGGTGATACAAGCCCAGACAGATTACAATCTATAATTGCCTCTCAAGTCTAACAAATCCTCAGAGTGTTTCAAAGAATCCAAGAGAAGGAGAATATGCCAGAAAATATACTGCCGATTCAGACAGTCTGTTCAAACTACTCACAGTGCAAAACCAAGTTGAAATAATATGTTAAAAACTGCTAGGAAGGTGGATGGACAATTTTCCACAGGATGACTCAGCAGTATCTTTTTAGTTTGATTTTGTTTTTTAGCTTGAGGCATTTCTTGTCAGCACCAGATAAGGAAAATCTTTGATTCACCATGATCCCTGTCAGCCCACCCACGTGTGTCCTCTCCTTACTTTCATTTCACCCAATGAAATAACCATCCACGTTACCGTAGCGCTGACAGCTGGTGGGCTCACTGAGATACTTGTACTTCTGTGACATTTTTAGTAGATATTGTTTATGTTATGGGTATTTTGTCACTTTTAGGGCCATTTGTATTAAAGTGTAACTTCACAATTTTGAAATCCTATCACAAGCATGGAAGTTGCAATGCTATCATTGTCTACACATCAGAGGCATTATAAATATATGTTTAAGTTCATCTTTTTTTTAATTTAACCTTTTTTCATATGTTGACATAGTTTGCAGATGACTTGATGAAATGACTGTGACATGGTTTAGTCAGGATATGTCGCAGAGGTCAATACAAGACAGCCCTTCACAGATCCTGTCAGAGGAGCCAGTTTTAGGGTGTGGAGTCAGCCACTCAACCTGACTCTGCCCACTCTCCTGTGTGGCATGTCTCTCATGTCTCTTTTGGCATGCGTGATCTCAAAAATTTTTGACTTGTTTTTTACTTCAGACACCCAAAGAAAGCACCTAAATCAAGTGTACACATTTACTCTTAACCCCTTTGTGCTGTCCATTTATCTAGATTGTTCCGGTGTGAGCTGCCAGCTCATTTTTACTGTGACAGAGTCACATTCTGCAATCAGGACTCCTTGTCATCATAAATCAGTGGAAAAAGATGCATTTGACATACACTGTGAAGGTAAGTGTAATGAGATTCTTTTACTATCTGTGGTTGCATCCAACTTCCTGAATTAATGCAGTGGTCGGGTATATT
This sequence comes from Zenarchopterus dispar, assembly GCA_028564865.1. NCBI lineage: Eukaryota > Metazoa > Chordata > Actinopteri > Beloniformes > Zenarchopteridae > Zenarchopterus > Zenarchopterus dispar. The sequence goes on along the minus strand of JAOWBL010000866.1, from coordinate 1,953 downwards.
TTAAATTCAACCATAATCCCTTAGAAACCACTAAACAAGTAGTTGTACTACGTCAACTTGACCAGCAAATTGGTATCCTTGATGTAACAATGTATTTTTTTATTTGGAAGGGGCTCAGAGTAGTGTTACTGATCCTTCAAATAGAAAACGGCCAATCTAGATGGTTTGAATTTCTGGTCAAGATAACTTCCAGTACCTTTTTGGGGAGGTGTTTCTGACATCTTTTATCAAGGAGAGACTTTTGGATAGATCCACGAGGCACTAGAGAGACTATATCTCTTGGATGGGAACACCTCTCTCTCCTGGGTCACTCCCAGTGGAGGAAGTGACACAGGAAGAAATTCATTTTTCTCTTTCAGTAGAGATTGAAATGAGAATAACTGCATACCAACACAACCTCAAGGCATTATGGGATACAGAAATGTGTGACTCTCAGATGCTAAGGACCATAGAGGAGTTTGGTGGTAAAGTTATGCACAAGACTGTCAAAATGAATGTTTGACCTCTACTCCCATCCAATCCAAAAAAAGTTGGATTATTTTAATTAGAAATATTTTTTGTTCTTGATTATTGTTTATTTCTGCTTTGAGTTGTCATTTGGGCTTCTCTGCAGCCTTACACACTGGTAGTCGGCTGAATTTGATGATAGAATAATGCAACCTTCAGAGTTAAGAAACATTTGTTTTTACAGCATATACCACATAAAAATGTGATTTCTTTGGTTTAGCAAGTAAAATGTTTCTTGCCCTCCGTAAAAAACAGAAAACATTCAGTCTTTAGTGGAAAAAGAAGAAGTAAAAAGGAAAGGGAAGTAAAAAAATATACTCACTAATCCGAACATGAGTGGATAGAAATGAATTTACTTTCAGTTTCGGCCTCAGACTTCAGTCTATGTGACCTTGATTTGTTACCAATGCTCAGTGAGCAAGAGAAAGGATTCAATTCAAATGTTGATTGCTTCCTTTGTGGTTTATTTCTTTCATAAGAGCACATGCTGAAACAAAAGCAGCAGAATGAACAGGAAGCTTTGTGGCTGCCTTAGAAAGATAATAAATTGGTAGTTGCACAAGCACCAACACTGTGATACCGGTGCAGCGTAGCCCACACGGATTTTTCTATCATCTCTTTTCCATGGTGTGCTGCTGAAGACTTTCCTTACGGTTAGTGATAGGCATTCCTGAAGTGAACCATGCTTACTTTTGCTATGGCAAGAGGAAAGATTGAAAGTTACAGAACTCAAGGATTGGTCACTTCAGGAATGCCCATCACATTCAATTTAATTCATAATAGCATATAGATCTAGTGCTATTATTCCTTGAATAATACTCCTTGACTTGTAACTGACTTCTTAGTTTTGGGGCAGTTAACAGTGTTTATCTCCTTAGATAGCATTAAAAAAAAGACATGTTTTAAGCTTTATTTATTTATTTTTAAATATTCTTGCTATCTGGTTCTCTGTCTTATGGGTTTATATCAGTATCCCCTTCTTTAACGTCATAAGACTTGGTGCAAATTGTTTTCTTGCTGCTTTGGACCCCAGTTAAGAAAATAAATGTTATGACAACATAATTTGTGATGTCCACATATGTGTATGTCAGGTCTTAGGAGATTAATCCTTTTTTATTTTTTATTTTTTTGCACTTTCTAAAGTCATGTCTTCATCTCCCACCACTTGTTTACACTTAAAAGTCTCCTGCATAACTGACAAAAAGCTTTTTCTCATTTGTCAAATTAAGGGTTCTAAGATTTTTCTGATCCCTCCTTGAGCTGCAATTCTGTTTGAGTTCTGAAATAACTGAGAAAATCAAATAGAGCTGGGTGTGCATGCCTTCTCTTTGGATTGTAGAGAATATATGTAGCCATTAAACTAGATATAGAGTATTAATATAAATGTCTGTATTCAATGTTTCCCATTAAGTTGGAATAATTTTGTTTTTATCAGAAATATTCCTC